>SKCR01027618.1:0-87499 GCA_019454045.1 Zanthoxylum bungeanum
ACTAGAAACATTATCTTTATATCAGTGTATAACCCGCTGCGGGTGTACCTTTATATTCTAGAACACTAAAGTGTTTTATTATATAAAGATGATATTGAGATAAACACATTAGATGTGAATAACAGAATTTATATTTTGAATATAAATAATATCAAATATATAACATGACAAATAAATAGCTCAAACTGATTTGATCAGTTAAGAAACTAATTGTGGCATTGTTATCTGGGACACAATCAAACAAGACTCGTATATCCACACTTTCGAAGAGTGGGTACTTGGACTGTTTTATTCCATTAAATAAAGTCTACGAATCTATTTATTAAGAAAAGTGCTTAAAAACACCTTTACTCGGTAAAAGTGGAAATGCCACTGATCTGTTAGCCCCCTAGTTCATAGTGAAGCAAGTGGGCCCGTGTCTAGCTAGGCTAGAGGTGGATATGAATATTACGTGACCTATACGGATGTGGCATCGCGTAATGGTTGTGTGTTTCTTTTGAAGAACACAAATCGAAAACTTTTATAGTTTCGACACGGAATAGACAAACAGATCGGCTATAGTATTATGCCGCCACGGTAAGACCGTAATGAAAATACTTAAGCAGTAAGTTTCTCGTATACTTGAAAGAGTATAGTATTCTTTCAATGAGAACCCTCCCAGAACACGTCATTTTGACGGTGTGTCCGAACAGGATTAACCGAATTTTGTTAGACATAATAAGGTTAATCACGAGTCGCTTTGAGCTACCATTTCCTTCAACGGATAAGCTTTAAACAGTGCAAGAACTTATTTTGAATAAGGTTCCATAATAATCTGTTTGACAGATATCATATTAGATATGAACGGGAAAGAAACCGGGTCATTCATGATTATTTGGGTATGCTTCGCATATGTTTGGATGATACCAAACTAAAACCCAAATATGATAAGTGCCAATTGTAGGTCATCATAGGGATACCATAAGTATTGTACTTATACACCTCACAAGAGAACAATTAGATTGTTGCTCCACCATGCGGTTTTCCTAAGAGGAATACCGATATGCAGTGGTAAGTGGGAGGATAGTATAACTCGATGAAAATCGGAGTAATATTGTTCAAGGCATTGAATCTTAATGGAACAAATATAGTTGATCAATGATGAAACTATATCATTAATCTTCGAATACACGAGAACAAAGGAAGTGATACGAGGTATCGACTCCCTATTATGACAAAGTGTCATGAGTCCGAAATGGATTCCATGTATATCAACCAGTTTGGATACTAGTTGATGTACCACATGGCATTGTGCCTACTGGTACTATATAAGTCTTCAAGGAAGACGTACATGGATGGCAACATACCAACGTATAAAGCTAGGCTTTTAACGGAAAGGTATCGTTATCGACATTGTGTTGATTACGAATCAACCTTTTACCTATTGCCACGGTAGATCCATTTGGATGATGCTTGCTGACGCGAGCATAAGTTCTTGGAATTATCATTTTGATGCAATCATAATGGTGTATGATTTAATTCAAAATGAAAATGATTCTTGTGTAAATAAGAGGGTTAGTGGGAGTGCACTGACAGTGACTGTCATATAAAATAATGATAATATGTCATTTCTTGGAAATGATATTCCCATAAAATAAATGTCGGCGAAAGCTTGGCTTTCGAAATACTCTCCGTGGAACTGTACATTGAAAAATGTACAAGACCTGGTGTATCATACGCTTTGAGCATATGGATTCACAAACAAGCTAATCCGAGTGATAGTCACTGGATTGATGTTAGGAACATCCGTTAGTATCTTAGAGAACTAAGGATGCTGTCTTAGTCTATGAGAAGGAGAACTTGAAGTGACTGGGATCACTGTAGCAAGTTTCCTATAACCGATAAAGACGACTAAAAGTCGCAAACGGTACTATACAGTTTGAATAACGGTGCAGTGAGCTGGAAATCTCCAAGCAAGATACTGTTACCGAATAAACAATAAATACAGTTTGAATAATTGCAGCAGCAGCTGAGGCAGCAATAGAAGTCATTTGGGTCGATACATATCTAATTAGATTAGATATAGTTCTGTTAGCAGCTGAGCTAGGCATCAGCACAGGCTAAAGAATTAATGGTCTCATCAACGACCCAGATACATACTTACATATTCATCTGATTCGTTCGGATCATACATCGTGGCGATGTGATGATCGAATAAATCGCATCAAGATGATAATCATGCAAATCCGCTGATGAAAGCTTTTCTCAGCAGTTTGAGCCAACCGTACATAGTTCGGGTGTGGGACACTTGAGTGACTGGCTATGTGCCAAGTGAGAGATTGTTGGACAAAATGACCCATAGCGTCACTATTTGCACAGATCATTGTGTTGTTAGCAAATTAACTATGTGACAAGGAAATTGCACTCTCATCATTTGTGATTAGATCACCTTAGATGTATAAATGAAGAGAGGTCCCTATGATTAGTTCCTGGATTGAGAATGATATGAGACAGTATCAATCCCCGAAGGATTAATCATTAAATATCCCTAGCCGGAGTATTATCGAGACTGTACATCGATAATGCGGAATAGGCTAGTATTGCACTTGTGCGCGTTGTGAGGGCACAACGATATAGTTCTCATATATATAAGTATTGGATACTTATGCAAATGTGATAGGAGGTCGTGTTTCACCGATGGTACGGGAAACAACTTCGCTCTGGATAGACCCCTCGGAATCCCATTGGTATTATGACTATGTGTCTACGGGAGGCCGAAATCAAGGTAGGTGTATAGTCTTAACCTGAGACTTACATCGCTATACTTGCGATAATCGGTAGACTTTGGTCTTGGTGGTACAGGGCTTTAACCGGTTCTGAGTACACCACTTCTGGGTTTATCAGAGAGTCGTAGTGTATTGGGTGTGATGTCAAGACGGAAGTATCACTTCAGTCATAGTGGAGATGATGTCACGCAGGATACGGTACTAGTGCTCTTGAGTGTTGCGCAACCAATCGGGATATTGTGACCAGGTCATGAATATCCAATTATAGAGACTATGTTACCAGACATCCGATATGTGTTTCGGACGGGGCAGACACTTATCCAGCCCCAGCCCTAGCACGTGACTATCCGATACAGGACCGATATGCACAATACTTAATATACTACGCTTGATACAGATCTATATATTCCTATAAGAATATTTCTGGAGAATTGGGTAGGCATGGCGCTTTGCTAGAAGCCAACCTTGTCTTGTAAATCAGTATAAACGTAGTACGAGGTACTTACGTGTTCGGATAGTCTGACGACCGAATTACTGCCAACATATCCGGAGATCTCATGGGTCGCTTCCAAAGATTCACCGATGATGTATGACTCGCACTTTAATTAATCTGGGATTAATTAGAAGAGAGAGAAAATTAATCTGGGATTAATTCAATGAGAGAGAAAATTAATCTGGGATTAATTACGGAGATATTTTATCTGGGATAAAATATTAATTAAAGAGAGAGAACGATTAAGTTGGAATTAATCGATAAAATAATATATCCGATATATTATATGAAATTGGATTTCGACGCGGAATTAAAATTGGATTTTAACTCGGGCGAACGAATTAATTTAGAATTAATTCGTAAGCGACGTGAATAGTGATTTCGCTAGGCGTAATCATTTAATTACGACGCGACGGAAAATTCGTTAATTTGGAATTAGCGAACCCGAGGCCGAGAGTGATTGCGAGCGCATTCGCATTTCGAATTCGAGCGCGGCACGCAAGTCACATCAAGCGTCAAATCACTAGTCGCATCAATCGTCAAATCAATTGTCACTTTGAGTGATGTGACTTGACAACATGTCACTTTATTAAAGTGATGTGACTTAAAGTATAGAGATGTGATGTGAAGTGATTGAAAAAGCACTTTATTGCTTTTTGACTTTTTGGTTTTTTGAAAAGGTGTTGTATATATATGTTTTATTTATTTTTGGAAAATGAACATAATAACATATATTTACAACTTTTTCTCTCTCTCCCATCCAAGCAAAAACCGAATTTGCTTCTCCCTCCATGCTTCACGGTTTTGACAACTTTTGGAGCTAATATCTTCTTCTCCTCTCTCACGGTTTTGGAGACCATTTCTTCTCATTTTTTTGGTTTGATCACACCAAATGAAGAAGAAATAGTGCTAGCACACACTTGGGTTTTACATAGGTGATAGGGAAACAAATTTGTGAGCTTGGAATCTCAAAGCTTGGAGCTTTAATGGAGGACATCCATGGCCGAATTTGGAGGAGACCACCACCATCAAAACCGACCACTCTACTCCCTTGGAAGTGCCTTGGCCGAACCTCCAACAAAGAATAAAAGGAAGATCTTCTTTGATGCATCAAATCCATTCAATGTGAGTTATGTTTCTGCCTTACTCCTTTGAAGTATTCATGCGTTTTTCTTGCTTGATTTGTTGATTTTGGGACCTTATTTAGAACTCAACACTTTGAAGATACTGCACAAATATATTATGGACCAACTGTCACCGTTCCTGAAAATATCACATTAACTCGAGCTAGTACAGACGTTGAGATAATTCCTCATGCTGAAGTGAGCGTTGAAGTAGCAAGTGAAGAAAAATTTGACACTGAAGATGACTTCGATTCCAGTCACGAATCCTCAAATACCTACGACAATAGTGATTAATGAAGTTACTGTATTTTGTGATTGATGAATAATTTTCTGGATTATAATGTATGGTTGTTGATTTTAATTACTCTTTAGATATGGTTGAAATATTATCGTAATTATTAATAGTATAACTATCATATATTTATTTTTATTATTTTTAATGGTATATATTTAGCGTCGAAAAACAATATTTGACGCTAATATGTGACATTTAGCGTCGACTAAAAGTCGACGCTAATATGTGACATTTAGCGTCGACTAGAAGTCGACGCTAAATGACAGACATTAGCGTCGACTAACAATCGACGCTAATGTGTCATTTAGCGTCGAATATTGTTTTTCGACGCTAAATATAAAATTAAATTTCCCGGAAAAATAACCCTAAATTTTTAATAAATCGCCTATTTTTTGGCGTCGAAATAGTCGACGCTAAAATAAAAAGAATTCGATGCTAAATGTACAATTATCGTCGAAATTTGTGTTTCGACGCTAAATATAAAAATTAAATTTCCCGGAAAAATAACCCTAAATTTTAATAAACCGCCTATTTTTTGGCGTCGAATTATTCGACGCTAAAACGAAATTAATTCGACACTAAATGTCATTTAAATCCCTAAAACCAGAGACCTATTCTTCTCGGCTCAAACGAGCAAAATTCTCCCATTAACTTTCTTCTTCTGCATTCTCGGCTTCTAGACATCTACTGCAACGAATTTAAGGTAAGTCTCACTTTTTGATTTTAATTTGATGATGATGATGATGATGATGATGATGGTGATGGTTGTCAATAAGGGTTTTGGAGTGGTAATGATTGGGTGGAAAATTAGGCTTACTTTGATGATGATGATAATGATGATGATGATGATATAGATTGCGTGTATCTCTTCTTAATTACTATGATTAGTATGTGATGATGACGAATTATGTATGAAAAAGGTAATGACCCAATTCCAATAATTAGTTGTTTTACAAAGCTAAGCTGAATGAATCTTGGCAACAATTGGATGTATTGGCTTATAGGGTTCATCAAAATTGATGCTTAAAATGAATATTGGCAACAATTTTTTTGTGTAGAAAGTCTGTTGTTCTGCCCAGAACAGCAGCTGTTCTGGGCAGAACAACAGACTTTCTACACACAAAAATTCTTTTAAATGAGGGTATTCGTGAGGTGCATCCTGGGAAAAGATTCCATGATTATGCGATTCTTGGCGACGATCTGGTAATCGCCGACAAAAGTAGGTTTATGAGTCGCTGGAGTCCTTAAGTGCCTGGTTTTCAATAGCTTTCTTTACAAGAGGTCAAAGCAAAAACTATAAGCAAAGTTGTCTTACGGGCAAAACTGACGAACCTACCTCTTTCTACGAGCGTTGGAACTTGAGTACCGAAACTGAACGACTTCTTCGAGTGCTTCCATTTAGAGACGTATAGGTTGGATATGTTTATTTGGAATGTTTGTATGTGTTTTGGAATTCCAAAGTTCATATAGTATAATATATGTTTTGGAATGTTTGTTATGGTTATGCGTGTGCATGAGAAGTCGTGTGATGAGTTTGGTGTGTCGTGATATTTATGTATTGTTTGATTGTGTGCCTTGTGATGTATTGGTTGTTAAATGTGCTTCGTGGTTGGTTGTATGATGATTGTGTGTGTGACTGTGTGTATGTACGTGTATGATGGAACTCGTAGATTATATGGATAATGAATGCATATGTGAAATGAATGAATGAATGAATGAATTTGAAAACGAAAGTGAGCATTCGATGTTATAAGCGTTTTTGTTAAGTTGTATTGACTTGTATGAATATGTATATGTATAAGAACTTTGGAATTTGATAACGCTAATGCGACGGGTTTTTGCAGATGGCACCAGGCAATCGCAAACGGGCTAACGCGACTCCATCTACATCAGCAAGGGCAACTGGCCCTAGTGATTCCTCTGCTAGCACAGGTGAGTCCAGTACAGTGAAGGGTCGAGGACGCACCCGTGGCCTGGGGTTGGCTAAGTACGTTAAGGCTCACGGCCGTATCCGGATACAGATATCAGATGATGGACGCACTCAAGTCGGACAACATAATTCAACGTTTAATACAGCCATATGAGCTACAGCTCGACATGAAGCTCCCCAAAACTACGTATCTTGGAGAAAGATACCGTGGGAGACGAAAATGAACCAGCTATTCCCTTCGCTACTTGTAAGTTTTCGATATTGTTTGTTATTTAACATTTTTATTTTATACTTATTTTTACTCGAATTTTCATGTAGGAATGGTTCGACTTCGATCTGACCCAAGTGAATGTCCAACAATATATTGACTACCACATGGGGAAAAGTTATAAAGATTATAGAACAAAAGTCCTGAAACCAATATTCGACGAACATGAACCTTCAAATGCTCCACAACACAAACCTGATTTTATACAGGAACAATATTGGACATTCTTATGTGAGCTTTGGTCTAGCAAAAAACACGAGGTAAATTTTGAAATAAACGGAAATTTATAATTGTTTTTGTTTTCGGTACTTACAGTGTTGGTAAATGCAGGATAAATGTCACGCAAATGCGGAAAATCGAAGTCACTTGCGTTTTAACCACCGTGGAGGTTCGAAGCCATTTATCCAACATCGTGCCGAACATTCTGAGGTAAATATATCCTAACGTAAAATTTAACAGTTAATTATTTTTACTAATCTGGAATAATATTGAATTTATTTTCTGTTTATAACAGAGTAGCACAGGTGAGGTGCAATCATTTCCAGATTTTTCCGTGTGACGCATTACAATGAGAGGAACAAATGGATAAATGAAGAAGCTGAACGCTGCTATGTAAGTTTCAGTTTTTTTTTAAAAAAAAATTAATATTATATATGTTAATTTTTTTCTCAAATTCTAATATTAACTTATTTTTTGAAACAGCACGCAATGATGGAACTCCAACATCAAACTCATGAGACAGGGTCCGACCCCATACCAGATGAGCAGCTGTCGCAATTGGTTTTCAAGAATCAGACAGCTTACAACGTTGGCCTTGGCACGTAAAAAGCCAACGTCATCTGCACGCAATAGTGTTAATTCGGACAATGTCTCTCTTCGAGACGAGTTAGTCACCACCAAAGACGAGCTAGCCAGCACCCGAGACGAGCTGCAACAGACGACGGAGAAGCTACAACAGGTCACGGTGGACCACGAGAAGAAGATGGTGGACCACGAGAAGAAGATGGTGGACCACGAGAAGAAGATGGAGCAGTTGGAACAGCAAATGCTGGTTTTCCGTCAGATGTTTGAGGCCTCAATCAGTCAGGGTGCATCGGGCTCGAGCGTCCCCCCATCACAGTAGCAATTAATTTTATATTTGGTTTTGTATAAACATTTTGAACAAATAGATTTAATATAATATTTTTTTTTCTAAAACAAATTTCAATATAATATTTATTATAATATTTCATAATTCTGTTATTAATTACATTTTTTTAACTAAATTAAATATTTTAGACCAAAAAAGAAGTAAAAAAATAATTTTTTAAAAAATAAATTTTTAAACTATTAGCGACGAAATTATTCGACGCCAAAAGTGAAACTTTTGGCGTCGAATATTTCGACGCTAATAGTAACAAAAAAATGGCCGCTATAAGCGTGCATATATTAATTGTTTAATATACTTTAGCGTCGACACGTTTCGACGTTAAAAGTTTCACTTTTGGCGTCGAATAATTTCGTCGCCAAATATAACCTATAGCGTCGGAAAATTTACTTTAGCGTCGACATAAATTAGACGCTAAAATATAGTTTTTAGCGTCGTATTTAATAATTTCGACGCTAAAATTGATTATCGTCGACATTGCAGCGTCCATCTGTCTTTTGCGTCGAAAATGTGGCTTATGGCGTCGAAATAATTCGACGCCAAATGGTCTAATTTTTGTAGTGCATGATTATTAACAATGTCAATTTTATCAATATGAATATGAAAAATTCTTATCATATCTGTGTAATCATATTGTGACTCATATTAACATATGTAATCACAGCTAGGATGACAAGATTACTTAGGAGTGGATTGGATCCGTAAAAATCTAGAAAATATAGATCTAACGTGAGATTCTCGGATCTTCATAGATTTAGATTCATACTAGTCTAGATTCCATATATATATTTAAAATATAAATATAAGGTAAAAAAATTCGAATCTCAATATAACAATATTTGGATATGAATATTGTTTCCAGATTTTTTTTCCAAATTGTATATTACCTATATCCAAATCCGGAAATTCATACTCGGTATATCCATTTTCAGATATGGTTCATTTTTGTAGGATCCGAATTTAATTTGGTCCCCAATGATTCAGGACCAATTTGAGTAATTTGAGTGACATAATTGTAGAGAGACCTTGCAATTATTATTAGTACGTGGGGACCTCGTTGCTGTCACTATTGCACTATGAAATATCTAAAAACTATATATGTTACCGGTGAATGTTTTTTAATGAAAAATATTGATGTGTATATAATAATTTAAATAATTATATGTGTTTATAAAAATATAAAGGATGAAATATGAGACAGTCAAATATTTCATCTATTTTATTTAAATTTATCGGAAAATTTAATGATAAGATTTTTAATATTTAACCAAAAAATAATTGTATAAAATATTATATGAAGGGTCTATACATCCTTTTTATTTGAGGGGAAAAAAAATGACTATGAATTTGTAAATAGAAAATAGCGAAAATGACGTTGTCGGGTTAACTTGCATTGATTTTTACAAAAGCTGCTTCTTTATCTGACAATGTGATGTTGATGTTCCCAGTCACGTGAGTCCCATTGAGTTAATCACTATAGGGATAGCACATGGGCTCGACCGGGTGGGCTCTATTCACACAAATCTCCACTATTTGATAAAGATAAAAGTTGGGTTGGGTGAAAAAATATTTGATAATTACGGGTTTTGGGCCCTTTTAAGACTTTTGCTAAACCAAGCCAAACTCAAGTGAATTCGGGCACCTAATCTGTGAATGATACCTTGGTACTTGAATTGGAATTTAAATGTTGGGATACCAAACAAACATTACTCTTTAAATGATAAGTTATAAAAATAGGTGTGTGAGAGATTATGTTATTGACAATATTATGAATTTGAAAAGCAATTTGACTATGTCATTGGGCTTGACTTCGAGCTCCGCAACGCATTATACCAAAAAAATATTTACTCGAAGAATAGATTTCTGTATGATTGAGTAAACTTTTTATACTGATTGGAAATTTCGGAATCCCTCAAATTTTTTTTTTTTCCGGATGCGATGGGTATGAAAATCTTGTACAAAATGAATGCACTCAATCGGTTACTTTCATATTCGAGAATTCCCGAACCCTTTTATTTTTTAAAATTAGAGTGTTTTAATTGTTTCTTAGTGGCTGAGTGGGCTGTTGGATTCATCATTAGGCATGTTTGATACTAAATGCACCCACAATAGTTGGATCATCATCATCATCATCATCCATCAACGATTCTTGAAATCGAATTTTTAAGAATTATGGATCGAAATCTATCAATTAATTTAAGAATAGTGTTGAAGTTATGTTGACAGCTGATTTTTAGTCTCAGTGGCAATAAGGGCTCTTTGCTCTCGAGACAATCCTTCGGCAACTGTGAATTTGTTTTGTTATAGGAAACCAAAAGCAAATTTGGCAAAAGATAGATGAACACACCAATCAATAAAGGGATTTAACGTGGTTCGGCGGATCAGATCTAACCTACATCCACGGGCGCAAAACAGATGATATTTTATTACTGAAATATGCTTGGCCGATCTGTTTTGTGTTTACAGGTCTAATTCTCTCTCGTTTTCTTATCATCTCGCCCTCTTGCAAGTATGCTTTCCCCTCCCATTTATACTAGCAAAGAGACGGTTTCCCTTTCCCACAAGACCTCTTGGCCGAAACTACCTTCGCTTCTATCTTTATCCTATAAGAACACTGACTTATCATCTTATCCCGTAAAAATAGGATGACTTATCATCTTATCCCGTAAAAATAGGATGACTTATCACCTGGAACATATCTCACCATCTGCTCGGTCTTTAAGAGGTCGGTTACAATGGTCATCTGAACTGAGAATGCTGCTATTGATATGACAATGTCCGGTCATCCGAGCTTAAGTGGTCGGTCACCGATCATCAAGTACTCGGCCCCTTACCGTTGGCGCATGCAACATCGAATGGTCAGGTCGGCATTAATGGTCTCGATCAAGAAGGGAGTTACCCTTTTACCCCTGTCGTGCTGCTTAAATATCATAGTGCTTGAAAATACCATCAACATCTGTCCCCTAGTTCTCGGTTCCAACGAGTATACAAGTTGGTGCCAGGAACTATATAAATAGAGTAATACTCCTGACGGACTGGTGGCTGACCTTTTGGAGGAGAAGTTTATTGGCCTATCACCATCATGTTCTCGGTACGACTAAGATGCTCGGTCTGATTTCTTTTCTCGCCAAAACAAAGTCTTTCCGTTGCCCTTCTGGAGACTCTCTCGAGACACGCAATCGTCACATCCATTTAAATGCCCATCAAATCATCTCTAGGGTTTAAACTGAGCCTGACACTTGTCAAACATCAACCGGCTTCCCGCCAAAAGCAAATAAAATCGACCGTTCAATACCGATACCAAAATACGTCCAATCTCAGCCGTTTATTCAACTCTGAAAAATCACTTCCGAAGTCGACACATGGCGCACATCCGGGGCTCTTTCTTGATCTAACGGTCACAGATGCTCCGACGTGACTATAAGAAGATGAAGCGATTACCTTGCGTCTGTTTGGCAAAAATTTGAACTTTATCAACTGCAAAAACTCTCCTCTTTCCAACTGCGACTCGTTCGATTAGTGCGACCAAAGACTCAAAGCACTCTTCCAGCCTTCAAAAAGAATCAAGTAAGTCTCTGAACGACCTCCTTGGTTTATGCTTGTTGTTCGTTTTTTTTTTTTTTGTGTGTGTGGTGGAGCATGTCTGGATTTTGGGATGATGGGTAATAGATTAGGGAGACTTCGGGATGTTCTGGGTTCTATGTCTTGCTCGATGTTGCTAGGGAGAGATTTATGGTTTGATGGATGTTGTTATGGCACTTAGAACCCGCAGGCTTAGTTTTTCGGAATCTCAGGGTAACTGCGAAGTCCCGGTAGTTTAAAAATTAGCTATGGACTGACCTTTCTTTCCCATTTCGGATGTCAGGGATGCCTGACAATGAGTCTTCCTCGGCAAACCCTGCTAAACCTTCGACTCCCCCTGTCGTAGAGCTCTCCTCGAGCTCGGGGGCACCAAGCATAGATGACCTCGACACTACCCCCACCCCTTCCGAAATTGAAGAAGACACCTACCATCACAGAATTCCACGGAACGACCCAGAGCCCGGTGAATTTGACTGCTCGGCTTTGGACATGATTCGGCTCTCCAAGATAACCAAAGATGATCTGGCACTACTCCGACAACGCTATGATATTCCGATAGATATTGCCCTCGAAGTCCATTGTCAACTTGATCGTGTCAGTCAACCTGATGAGGGTTCGGTGGCTCTTCTCCGGCCTTCTTCGAGTGTGGACTCCGACTGCCAATTCAACCTTATTTCATCTGGTTGTTAGCCGAGATGGAGATCGCCCCTTGCGAACTAAGCCTGAATAGTTGGAGGATCTTGGCTGGGCTATACGTGATTTGGAATCAAGCAGGCCTCGGTGAACCTACTCTTGAAGAAGTAAAGAAGTTGTATTGGTTGAAGGCTAACCCAAGAACGCACCATGGCTATTATTACCTTTCTGCCTACGCCGAATCGTCAAACATCATCGGCAAACTCCTCGACTCCAATAAAAACTTCAAAGATTTATGGTTCTGGGCCACAGGAGATTGGGGACGGGCCCTGACAACATCTGAAGAGGAGACTTCGGTCCCGGACATTTTTAGAGCTGAAGGTTAGGAATCTAACCCTTAATGTTCCCGCTCTTTGATTTTATGATAGGATTCTAACTTCTTTGACTCTTCCCATCTTGTTGGAGGGACGCTCCCAATGTCTCTCATCGGGTCCGGATGCGGATACAATGGGCTCGGCAATATGCCGACCATTGGAAGAAATTAGTTAATGATGCGGCCTTTGTAGAGTCGGGCCTCATTCAGACTGCCCCTCTGAGGGTCCCAGGATGGATAGGTCGACTTTACTAACCTTCTGACTAATCTCTTTGTTTGCTCAGCATAATGATGTTTTATAAGTGTTCAGATCCCGGACTTACCAAGTTTTACCTTGTATCTTGCAGGGATGTCAAAGCGCCCAAAGTATCTAGATCAACTGGCCGGTGCAACAAAAAAAGTCGGTCCATCTGGAGCCGGGCCCTCTCGGAAACGGCCAACAACTACTAAGGCCAAAAAGGTGACTGAAGAAATGGCTTCGCCAACTACTCAAAGTTCGGCTCTCCCTTCTAGGGCATCGCCACCAACTATCGCCCGACCCGCCAGCCCCCCAAAGCCTACAAGAAAAAGGAAGCGTCTGATTAAGGCAGGGGAAGCCGAGCTTTCTCGGGAGATCGAGAAGGAGCAAGCCCTGAGCAGAACGCAGGCTGCTCAAAAGGAGAAGAGAGTGTCGGAGGGCTTCTCCAAAAAGTGGATGGGCGCTGTGTTTCTTGGTACTGAAGACCTCAGCCAGGATATTCGAGAGGCCACTTCCCATCTGGTGCTGGTGATTAACGAACTGGCCGAGGTGATCCCTCCGGAAAAAGTTCCTAAATATGAAGATCTCCCCCCGAGGATGTGGTCTCTGTGCTTTGTTCCTAGATGGCAAAGGTTACCATCCTTCCCGTTCTGAATTTTTACTTAAAATCTGATTTCTGAATTTCTACTTCTTCCCGATAGGCAAACTATCCGGCGTCCAAGAATAAAGATCTTCTTCTGAGTCTTATTTCTGAGGGTGGCCAAGCCCAGAGGCTTCAGAACCGGCTGACTGAAACAGAGGCCGAGCTGGCCAATAGAGAAGAAACCATAAAAAATCTGGAGTTGGCTGCGGTCGAGGCCCATTCAACAAATAAAGCTCTCAGGGCTGGAGAGAAAAAATGCTGAGGCTGCCAGGGTGGGCATGGAGGCCGCTCAGGCTCATAATAAAATCCTGAAGGTGGAATTTTGTAGCGTGGAGTCCAAACTGAGGTCCAAGGATGAAGAGTTGGCTCAGGTCCGCTCGGACCTCGAGAAGAAAGAAGTTGAGTTCGAGGCCGAGCGGGATGCAATCATACTTGATGGGGTCGAAGATTGCACCGAGATTATCCCAATGATACTGCCCAACCTGGATATGGGTCATATCCATGCGGCGATCCAGTTCTGCAAGGGGGAGCTCTCACAAGAGGAGTTTCAAAAATGGATACCCCATTCTCCTGAAGAAGCACTGGATCCCGATCTCTTTACGGTCGTCTCGATATCTTTAGCTCCTGAAGAAGATCGACCAGAGGGTCCTGCTCCTGAAGCTGCAACTACCGAGGCCTATCAAACCGTTCACATGGAGGCTGTTGTCCCTCCTCCTGAGGCAGAGCCCAACCATCTTCCACCCGAGCCTATAAAAGAAGGGCTACTTGTCCATGCGCGGGTTGATTTGTAGGGGGTAACCTGAACGGGGCCCCATGTAAACTTTTTATAATAACTTTTTTTGTAATAAATCTTCATAATGCGTATATATATATCTTTTTTGTCTTTGATAATTTGTTCCAAATACGTACTTGCAAACGACCACTCAAGATCTATCCGACCAAATAGATTAGCTTGGTGGGACGTAATCCGATCCCGAGCTGAGATGGTCTCGTTGGGACGTAACTCGACCCCTAGCCGAATAACCAAGCGGCCTCGATGGAATAAAATCCAGCCCCGAGTCGATGTAAACCTCAATGGCCTCGGCGGAACGAAATCCCGCCCTGAGCCGAATATCCAAGCGGCCTTGGTGGAACGAAATCCAGCCCCGAGCCGAATAACCAAGCGGCCTCGGCGGAATAAAATCCAGCCCTGAGTTGATGTAAACCTCAATGGCCTCGGCGGAACAAAATCCAACCCCGAGCCGAATAACCAAGCGGCCTCGGCGGAACGAAATCCAGCCCCGAGCCGAATGTAAACCATAATGGCCTCGGCGGAACGAATCCAGCCCTGAGCCGAATGTTAATCAGGACCTCGGCGGAACGAATCCAGCCCTGAGCCGAATGTTAATCAGGACTTACACATAAGGAAAGAAAATCAACCTCCGAGGCTCGGCTAACTCTAGCGCAGGCGTCCCCTTGCTAGACCAGTGAAAAACAAAACAGAAAAATCGGGATGAAATAAAGCGGGTAAAAAGTTGGGGGTGACTTAGCACATACCCCAAAACAAAAAAACTTTGTAAGAGTAAATAAAAACTCGGATGCCTTGAGACAGCGTCCTGTCCGAGGTCTCCAAAACGTAATTACGAATCTTACAATTCAGCGTCCCGGCGAGCCGAGATACGGATCAAAGAGCGTCCTAGCGTGTAAGGGCACATTCCTCTTTATGTCAGGCTACTATGGAACCTGCATATCGCACGAGGGCTCCTCCTTACATTGGGCAACGCTGGAGCCTGCATACGCCACGATGGCACAATCCCTCCCCGTGCTATGCTTCTCTCGGATCTGAACGGTTAAGCCAAACCTACGGGAACACGCTCCCCGCAGTCACCTCCCCGGGATGATACTGCTGACTTGGTTCCACGGGGGCACTCCCTCCCCGCGGTTGCCATCCCGAGGTGCTCCTAAAAAATGTGAGTCATGGGGTAGTTACGCTCCAGCTTCGGGAGTTTGAAACTACCACGAATGGTTCACGCGCTCCCTCATGCACTTCATCCTTTGACGCAGTCCTGATCCTCAAAAATGAAATGAGTCAAGTCGGATCACTTCTGCCCGGGGTTTTGATGATAGCACCTGTGATTGGTGTGCCACTGGTTTGGTGCCTTTCGTGACCTCAGATCATCCCTTCGCACCGAGTATATCCCCAAAATATTGAATATGACTTTCAAGTCTAATTAAAAAAAAAGCGAGTGAAAATTTTCTTAATTGAAAATAGAAAGTTTTATTTATACTCGGGGACCTACTGCCCTTCATACAACTCTATGCGGGACATTTCGAGAGAGGGTTTATATCGATCTCCTAGCCCTTATCGGGTTGTTAAAAAAGAAAGAAAGAAAAATCTACTTGAAGTATTTTCTCAACATCTCGGCATTCCAAGGCTTCCTTAACCGTGTGTCGTTCAGCTGTTCTAAAAGATAGACACCCGGTCTTACCACCTCCATAATTTTATAGGGCCCCTCCCACTTGGCACCTAACGAGCCTTCCTTCGGCCTTCGAGTATTCAAGGTGACCCTTCTTAATACCAAGTCACCTGGAAGAAAGAAACGGGTCCGAACTTTTTTCTTGTAGAAACGGGCCATTCTTTGCTGATAGATTACTGCCTTCATAGCCGACTTCTCCCTCATTTCCTCAATCAGGTCGAGATGACTTCTGATGAGCTCTTCATTCTGTTCGTCCTTAAAATACCGGACCCTGTGGGTAGTCATTCCGATCTTTACTGGAATAACCGCTTCGTATCTATATGATAAAGAAAATGGATTTTCCCCTGTGGAATCCTTACAGGTCATCTGGTGCGCCCACAACACTTCCGGTGACTCCTCGACCCATAAGCTCTTGCAAGCTCCGAGCCGACCCTTAAGATTTTCCTTAATGGTATTGTTTGTCGCCTCAACCTGCCCATTAGACTTGGGATGGGCAGGTGAGGTGAATCTTAAGGCGATTTGGAGGTCTTCACAGAGCTTCCTGAAACCTTTGCTATCGAATTGTTTTCCATTATCGATGATGATGGCCCGAGGAATTCCGAACCTGCAGATAATATTTTTCTTCAAAAACTTCGTATCTTTCTTCTCTGTGATCGCGGATAGGGGTTCGGCTTCCACCCATTTGGTGAAATAATCTATGGCAACAATGGCGTACTTCGCTTGCCCTCGCCCCCTCGCATCGGCCGGATGATATCCAGCCCTCACTGGGCGAACGACCAAGGACTGGACAGGGTAGTCAACTATTCTGCTGGCTGGTGGTGGATATTGGCATTCTTCTAGTATCCTTCACATTTCCGGGCCACCCTCATACCGTCTTGATGCATGGTTGGCCAGTAGAACCCTTGCCTTAAAGCTTTAAAGGCAATTAATTATCCTCCGGCTTGACTCCCATAAATTCCTTCATGAATTTCCCTGAGCACATAGTCAGCCTCCTCTTCTGCTAAACATCTCAAGAGGGTACCGTATAGCCCCTTCGGTATAGCACTCATTCGATCATGAAAAACTTGGTGCTTTTAAATTTCAGCTTCATGGCTTCATTATTTTCTTCAGTTGTCTCCCCAGTCTCTAAATACCTCCTGATTGGTTGCATCCATGAAGATTCGCTTTCCACATCCAACTCCGCTACCTCGAGCTCTCTCACGCTTTTTTTTTCGGAGGCAGATTAGATGGACTATTCTAGGATTTTCCGACCTGATTGAAGATGCGAGCCGTGCTAAAGAGTCTGCCTCACAGTTGTTTTCCCGGCCGATTTGCTCAAAATACACGTTCCCCATTTTTCCCACCAACCTTTTTACCTCAGCCAAATAGGCTATCATACTCGGCTCTCTGGCTTAGAACTCTCCCTTCAGCTGTTGAACGGTCAGCTGGGAGTCGCTTCTCCCAACTACGCCGTGACCACCCATCACTGTGCATAACCTTAAACCGACTAAAATTGCCTCATACTTCGCCTCATTGTTTGTGACCTTGAAGGCGAATCTCAAGGCGTACAATACTTATTCACCTTTATCATTTTTCAATACGATTTCGGCCCCATTACCTTGTGAGTTGACAAATCCGTCTACCAACAACTCCCATTTGTCTTCCCCAACGGTCAAAATCTGGGATTCTATGAATTCAGCAACAAAGTCCGCCAAAGCCTGCCCTTTTACCGCTGCCTTTGAGAGGTAAGAAATGTCATGTTCACTCAACTCTACCGACCATTTCACTAACCTGCCCGAGACCTTCGATTTCTGCAGAATTTGCCTCAAAGGATAATCGGTATAAACCCCAATAGGATGGGCCTGGAAGTAAGGTCGTAACTTCCGGGTCGCAGTGATTAACGACAAGGCGACCAGCTCATGCGCCTGATATTGGTCTCAGCATCTAATAAAACTTTGCTAACATAATACACTGGCCTTTGAACTTTATCGGCTTCTTGCACTAATACTGAACTTACTGCATGCTCCGAAACAGCTAAATATAACTACAAGGTCTCACCTGGGGATGAATTTGCTAGAAGTGGGGGCTGCGTCAGGTACTGTTTTAACTGCAGGAAGGCCTCCTCGCATTTTGGCGTCCAGTTGACTTCCCTTTTTGCTCTCTTGACGACTTTAAAGAAAGTGTGGCACTTGTCGGTTGCTCGGGAAATAAATCAATTTAGTGCGGCCACCCTGCAGGTCAGGCTTTGCACTTCCTTTATCGTCCTGGGGGACTTTAAGTCCAGAACGGCTTGGATTTTCTGTGGATTTGCTTCTATGCCGCGGGAGCTTACCATATAGCCCAAAAATTTTCTCGAGGCCACTCCGAAAGCACACTTCTCCTGGTTGAGCTTTAAGTTATGCTTCCTTAGTAATTCAAAGGTTTTCTTAAGATCGGCCATGTGACAACCTGGCTCCTTAGACATTGTTATCATATCATCAACATATACCAGCATTGATATGCCGATAAGTGGCCTAAAAATCTTGTTCACAGTCTCTGATAGGTTACCCTGGTATTTTTCAATCCGAATGGCATCACTTTGTAACCATAAAGCCCCTGATCGGTAACAAAAGTCATCTTCTCCTCGTCCCCAGATGCATCTTGACCTGGTTATATCCCGGGAATGCATCCATAAAGCTTAGCAGCCCATGGCAAGCAGTTGAATCCACCAACTGGTCTACCTTTGGCAGTGAGAAGCTGTCTTTCGGGCAAACTTTGTTGAGGTCGGTGAAATCCACGCACATCCTTCATTTTCCATTGGATTTCTTCACTAATACCATGTTCGATACCCACTCTGGGTGTTTCACTTCTCTGATAAAACCAGCTTTCAACAGTTTTTCTACCTCGACAGCCATTACCCTGCACCGCTCTTGGTTAAAGATTCTTCTTTTTTGCTTGACCGGTTTGTGGGATAGATTTACTACCAAACAATGATTGATAAACTTTGGATCTATCCATGGCATATCGTCGTGCCCCCATACAAAGATGTCCGGGTACTCCTTTAGACACTTCAGCAGGTCCTGTTTCAGGACCTCGTCTAAGTCTTCCCCTATTTTTACATTTTTCCCAGGTCCGAAAAGCTTTACCGTCTCTAATTCTTCGACCGCCCCTAGCCGGGCAACTTTCTTTGTCCGAGGACCCAGATCCTTACTTGTCTCTCCCCCATCTTCATTCCATTTTCCTTTTCCGGGTACCCACTTCAATGCAGAGGGTTTCCCTTGAGAGGGTGGAAAAACAGCTCCGAGCCACCTTATGACCCGCACACAATTCCAATTACATCCCGGGTGGGGAACTTTAACTTCAAGTAATAGCAAGACATTGCAGCCTTTGTCTTCATCATGAAAGGCCGACCAACAATGACCTGGTAACTGCTCATGCAATCCACCACCGTGAAATTCATCATAATCGTCTGATTCCAGGGACGGGTTCCGATTGTCATTACCAATTGTATCCTTCCCAATGGAACGACTGTTGAGCCCCCGAAGCCATATAGGGAAGTCCCATCATCGGTTAGAGTCGCATACTCCACCCCAAGGCCGTCCAAAGCCTCCTAGGAGATTATATCCACTGCACTCCCGGGATCCACTAGGATTTTGTCTACCTCAGAACCGTCGATTATCGCCTTGATTATTAATGCATCATCGTGGGGGAAACTCACCCCTCGAGCATCCTCTTCCGGGAACATTACTGGCACTGACCGACCGCCTTGTATTCCCGAGGCCCGTTCTGTTTCTAACACCTCCGACCTCGAGCCCGACTATAGTTTTTTCTTGACCGGTTAGAGTCTCCGGCCAGTGTCTTCCCCCTGCAATGGTATTCACCTGTCGGTAATGTGACCTCTGCCTGACCGCCATAACTTCATGGTCAATGTAGTTATTCAAGTACCTATTCCGCTCCAGGTCTTCCATTTGCTCCCGCAAGTCTTTGCATCAGTCCGTCATCTGTCCCCTCAAATTATGATGCATGCAATAGGAATTTTTATTCCTCATGTCCTGTGGGAATCTTCTGAAGTCAGGATCTATCAAGAGGTCATTTCTCTGGATTTCCATAACGATTTGCCCCAGCGGTTTATTCAAAAGAATGTTTGCCTCTTCCCTGGCCACATGGTTCACCTGGGCCGAGATTCTATTTTCCTGGTCATTCCGAGGTATCGGCTTGAATTCTCTTCTCATCGGGGGTGGTTTTTTGAACTCCCTATCTGGCCTGCGAGGAGCTTCTGCCCTCATCGCCCTCTCTCTGATAGCTGTCCTCCTCTAGGAGATTCTCTCCTCATCTTCCAACAAAACAAACTTCCGGGCTATTTCCACAGCGGTGGCATAATCAGGTGTATCCTGGATCCTTAGGTGAGTCCACAGCTTTCCGATCTTTAAGGCCCCCTTCAAACTTTCCACGGCCTCGAGCGACTCATATCCCTCGACCTCGAGCACCATGTTATGGTACCATTCAATGAAAGCCTTTAGGGGCTCATCGTCCCCCTACTTCATGAGCCTCAATTCCCCAATTGTCTTCTTTGGGACGTAGACCCCTTTGAAGTGCTGAACAAATGACTTCCTGAGTTGTGCGAAGCTACCGATGCTCCATGGGGCTAGACTTTTGAACCACAGAATGGCAGACCCACCCAAGGTTAGGGGGAATACTTTGCAAATGGCATTTCCTATCAGTTATTGGACCTCCATAAATATGACAAAACCCTCAATATGAGATTTTGGATCAGTATGACCTTTGTAGGGCGTCATGGAAGACATGTTGAATCGTCTTGGGAACTTTACCGACCTTATTCCTTCTGTGAAGGGAGATTCAACCTCGCTGTCCCGAGCATCTCCCGTATCAGTTTTGAGGTTCACTCCCCACTTGGTCATTTCTTCTCTTAACCAAGCTCTCATGTTGCCATCTATGTTACCATGCCGCCCCCCGCGGCCTTCCTCGCGACTGTCACCCCGGGCTCGACGTTCCCCGTGACTTGAGATTTCCCGTCCAGTTTCACCATGCTTTATATCTCCCCTTCTGGTGCTGCGTGGGCTATCATAGGAAGAATCTGGCGACTGTCTCCCCTCTTCTGCTTCCCACATATCCTCCGCTTGTAATCTTTTTCTACCACTACGGACCTCATCCCGTTGGGTCCTTCCTCCTGGGTTCATCGTCTTCACTCACATCTGCAACCCTTTTTCCTCCCGCTATTTCACCTCTCCTCCGACTGGTTCCGACTTCAAGTCTTTCTTTATTCATTTCTTTCATCCTTTCCAGTCTGTCCGTCATGGATTTCAAAAGGATTTGATTTTCCTCCCTATCTTTCCTCATATTTTCCTTCATTTTCTCCATCCATTCTATTGTTAAACTCCCTGACGACCGGTGATTTCCACCTTCTGCCATCGTCTTACTACGCGAGCTACTTTTTGTTGGATTCCCCATAGACGGCGCCAACTGTTGACGGCTGATTTTAGTCTCAGGGGCAATAAGGGCTCTTTGCTACCGAGACAATCCTCCTGTAACTGTGAATTTATTTTGTTATGAGAAACCAAAAGCAAATTTGGCAAAAATAGATGAAAACACCAATCAACAAAGAGATTTAACGTGGTTCGGCGGATCAGATCCAACCTACATCCATGGGCGCAAAACGGATGATATTTTATTACTGAAATATGCTTGGCCGATCTGTTTTGTGTTTACAGGTCTAATTCTCTCTCGTTTTCTTATTAACTAAGCCCCCCTTGTAAGTATGCTTTCCCCTCCCATTTATACTAGCAAAGAGACGGTTTCCCCTTCGCTTCTATCTTTATCCTATAAGAACACTAACTTATCATCTTATCCCGTAAAAATAGGATGACTTATCATCTTATCCCGTAAAAATAGGATGACTTATCACCTGGAACATATCTCACCATCTGCTCGGTCTTTAAGAGGTCGGTTACAATGGTCATCTGAACTGAGAATGTTGCTATCGATATGATAATGCCCGGTCATCCGAGCTTAAGCGGTCAGTCACCAATCATCAAGTTCTTGGCCCCTTACCATTGGCGCATGCAACATCGAATGGTCGGGTCGGCATTAATGGTCTCGACCAAGAAGGGAGTTACACTTTTACCCCTGTCGTGCTGCTTAAATATCATAGTGCTTGAAAATACCATCAACATCTGTCCTCTAGTTCTCGGTTCCAACGAGTATACAAGTTGGTGCCGGGAACTATATAAATAGAGTAGTACTCCTAACGGACTAGTGGCTGACCTTTTGAAGGAGAAGTTTATTGGCCTGTCACCATCATGTTCTCGGTACGACTAAGATGCTCGGTCTGATTTCTTTTCTCACCAAAACAAAGTCATTCCGTTGCCCTTCTGGAGACTCTCTCGAGACACGCAATCATCACATCCATTTAAATGCCCATCAAATCATCTCTAGGGTTTAAACTAAGCCTGACACTTGTCAAACATCAATCGACTTCCCGCCAAAAGCAAATAAAATCGACCGTTCAATACCGATACCAAAATACGTCCAATCTTAGCCGTTCATTCAACTCTGAAAAATCGTTTCCGAAGTCGACACATGGCGTACATCTGAGGCTCTTTCTTGATCTAACGGTCACAGATGCTCCGACGTGACTATAAGAAGATGAAGCGATCACCTTGCGTCTGTTTGGCAAAAATTTGAACTTTATCAACTGTAAAAACTCTCTTCTTTCCAACTGCGACCCGTTCGATTAGTGCGACCAAAGACTCAAAGCACTCTTCCAGCCGAGTTGTTATTGACACAAATCTCCAGTATTTGATCAAGATAAAAGTTGGGTTGGGTGAAAAAATATTTGATAATTACGGGTTTTGGGCCCTTTTAAGACTTTTGCTAAACCAAGCCTAACTCAAGTGAATTTGGGCACCTAATCTGTGAATGATACCTTGGTACTTGAATTGGAATTTAAATGTTGGGATACCAAACAAACATTACTCTTTAAATGATAAGTTATAAAAACAGGTGTGTGAGAGATTATGTTATTGACAATATTATGAATTTGAAACGCAATTGAGCTCCGCAACGCATTATACCAAAAAATATTTACTCGATGAATAGATTTATGTATGATTGAGTAAACTTTTTATACTGATTGGAAATTTCGGAATCCCTCAATTTTTTTTTCCGGATGCGATGGGTATGAAAATCTTGTACAAAATGAATGCACTTAATCGGTTACTTTCATATTCGAGAATTCCCGAACCCTTTTATTTTTTAAAATTAAAGTGTTTTAATTGTTTCTTAGTGGCTGAGTGGGCTGTTGGATTCATCATTAGGCATGTTTCATACTAAATGCACCCACAATAGTTGGATCATCATCATCATCATCCATCAACGATTCTTGAAATCGAATTTGTAAGAATTATGGATCGAAATCTATCAATTAATTTAAGAATTGTGTTTAAGTTATGTTGACAGCTGATTTTTAGTCTCAGAGGTAATAAGGACTCTTTGCTCCCGAGACAATCCTCATGCAACTGTGAATTTGTTTTGTTATGGGAAACCAAAAGCAAATTTGGCAAAAGATAGATGATCACACCAATCAATAAAGAGATTTAACGTGGTTCGGCGGATCAGATCCAACCTACATCCACGGGCGCAAAACAGATGATATTTTATTACTGAAATATGCTTGGCCGATTTATTTTGTGTTTACAAGTCTAATTCTCTCTCGTTTTCTTATCAACTCGCCCCCTTGCAAGTATGCTTTCCCCTCCCATTTATACTAGGAAAGAGACGGTTTCCCTTTCCCACAAGACCTCTTGGCCGAAACTACCTTCGCTTCTATCTTTATCCTATAAGAACACTGACTTATCATCTTATCCCTTAAAAATAGGATGACTTATCATCTTATCCCGTAAAAATAGATGACTTATCACCTGGAACATATCTCGCCATCTGTTCGGTCTTTAAAAGGTCGGTCACAATGGTCCTCTGAACTGAGAATGCTGCTATCGATCTGATAATGTCCGGTCATTCGAGATTAAGCGGTCGGTCACCGATCATCAAGTGCTCGACCCCTTATCGTTGGCGCATGCAACATCGAATGGTCGGGTCGGCATTAATGGTCTCGATCAAGAAGGGAGCTACCCTTTTACCCCTGCTGTGCTGCTTAAATATCATAGTGCTTGAAAATACCATAAACAAGTTATAACATTTAAAATGTAAGGTTTTTAGAATTTTTAGGAAGACCGAATAATTAATAGGGTCGTTCTATATTAGTCCGAAACTTAACAGTAAGTTGGCAAATCGGTCAACTAATTGAAAAGAATGAGTTAACCGATTGGTTGACTTCGGTCGATTGATAGGCATAGTTCGGTCAATCAAACTTGACTCAATTTGACCGTTATGCTTCCAGCGGTCATATACTTCATTAAAATTTTGGTTAACCTTCATGATATAGGTCAAGACCATCTATAAATTAAAGTGTGTGGTCATTTTTCTCTTGATCAAACATTTTTAATTTGTTCATGGTTCATATTTTGATCGTCAAAAGAGTCATAAACTTGTTCATCATAATCAAGTTCAGTAAAGTACTTAACTTGTATTATTTGTTCATTTATGAGCTTTTTATACTAGTTGCAGCTTTAATCTCTATTTGATTTGTAAATCCAAATACTTAGTGCTGGGATTTAGAGAGTGATACATAATAGAAAATACTCAAATAAATCGAATATCGTTTTCACGCATTCCAAACCCACATAATAATCATTTAACATGATCATACGAAATAAAAAAAAATACTTAAAGTAAAAGCGCAAACAAATTATAAGAGCATAAGGAACAAAATATACATCTCTGCAACCATCAATCACAAACCGAGAGTTGTGATTTCACCAAGTACTTTTTCGAATGTCTTATTCTTCAAACCAACCAATAATCACCAAATCAGTACCCTCTAATGATATCTATACAAGTATAGCTATATTATTGTTGGGTTTGGTACTCTAACCGCTAATCTAGATCGTATTTATGACAATTCATGAATAATGATATTATTTTTCCCATAATATTATCTATTTATGATAGCACCTCTTGTCTTTTCTATACATATTCGATCTAATTTAGATTAGGTTGAAACTAAATGAGATTTAGTGTTATGTATATATTTAGATAAATACCCGAGAATATATTTATAGTGTACAATTACAAAGAAATTTGTAATTGATGTTGGGAAGTGTCACTGCTAGAGGTACATTATCAATTAAAGTTCATGGTCATGATTTACTAACACGAGTCCATTAGTAAAATCTGTTGAGACCGGTACATGTCGTATGTCGAGACTTAGTCCGATGGTTTATCTTAATGAACCACGAGTCTTGGGAGACTTGTATAGACATGTAGGTATTTATAGTGAAAATATTGGACGACTCATAAAAGATTCTTAATAGATGGTACACTAACGTCAATAAGAATCTTCTTAAGTCAAGTAGTATAATAGTCAATTGACTTGAGATACCACGGTAGATATAAGAGTTATCATCCACACTTTGTCTTGGGAGACTTGTATAGACATGTAGGTATTTATAGTGAATAAATATTGGACGACTCATAAAAGATTCTTAATAGATGGTACACTAACGTCAATAAGAATCTTCTTAAGTCAAGTAGTATAATAGTCAATTGACTTGAGATACCACGGTAGATATAAGAGTTATCATCCACACTTTGATGGCAGTCGCGTCACAACATTTTTAAATCAGATCCATGTTTGTTCGTTGGGTGTGGACTGATGCTCAAGATATTCGGTGAGTGACAAGATAGAATCCTTCAGTCCTTTGTACATGGAATATTTATCTTTCATGTGTTTATGTTATGTTAAATCCATGGTTGTGGTACACCGTGGAAACGAGTTCCGAGTGTTATTAAGAGATCACAAATTTAAAAGTCGACGATATTATACCTTATAGATTTGAAGTTCATATCTATGTCCCCAGTATAATATGGATAACCTGTGACAGATGAATTATACGTATGCGATGACCTCGACTTGTATACTTTAGCAAGATTATTCATGGTCGTCATAATTTATGAGTGGGTGAATTATGGACACAAAATTAGATTTTATGATAGATAAACCTTAACTTAGAGAGTCTCACATTATGAAGTGTACTCGTTGAGAACTTAGACAATGCGTTATGAATAATATATATATTCATAGTATTTTATCAGATTAAGCTAGTTAATTCGAATCATTTAATCAGAAAATGAAAATGCACATGCTGAGGTATTTATGGTCATTTTAATATATATATCTGTATTTGATATATAATTATATTAGATACACATTTATCACCAAATTGTGGCTTGACACTTGTAAAGTAAGTTAATAATTAACCTAATTAATGAATTAGATAATGACACTTTTACTTTACAAGTGTAATAAGCTTATTTATTATTTAATATATATTAAAGTAATAAATGTTAATTATAAAAGCCAAGTGTATAGCTTATTTATTCGATAAAAATTGAAGCAAAATTGACTATTTTGATCTTTGATTCATGACTCTTGTAGTATAAAAGGGAAATATTTTTTTCATTTGCTAAGTTTAGCAAGCCCTAGCCTCCAAAGTATAAACAAAACTCTCTAAGCATTTTAGAGATGCAGAAATCCAACAAAAAGACAAGCTTGACGAATACTTGGAGATTGAAGGTAATCTTTAGCTATTATTTATTATAGAAATTTTTCTACTTGTTTTATGGATCATATGTGATGTAGAGATTCTTACAAAATATTGTAGAGCTTATTTTCTCTCTAAAATTTGGGGCTTTGTGTTTTGGTTGATGGAATTGGAGATTATGAGCATGTGTAAACTTATATTGAGTTAAATTTGTGTAATATAAGCTCAATTTATTATTTGATAATTTGGTTGTTATTATAGAGTGTTATGACCACTCTTGCAATCCCTAGGATTATTCTTGAGTGATTTATGTGTGGTGGCTTTGATTGGTGTCGAGATTAATTTGATTAATGTTGAGAAAATTGGATTAATGGAATGAAAAATTAATATTTTTGTATTCTGATCAGATCTGAAAAAAATGAGAATTTTTCGTGTGAAAGAAATGATGTTTGGATATATTGGATGTGTATTGACTATTGGAATAAGTACCATAATATTATTTTGGAGTGAAAATATATGAAAATGGTGAAAATGATATTATCAGGTGAATAACAGTGTTACCGAATATAGACTGACCAAACAGTGGACTGGTCACTATTTTTCAGCACATGAACTGACCGAGTACTGTTGGACTGACCGAGGCAGTTCCAGTGAGGTCCTGGTTAGTCGTTCAGTCGAAAACGTATTTTACGTGGCTTTACGAAAAATAAATTTTCGTACAAATTTCGTAATATTTTCATAATTTATTATGTTGTTATTTGATAATAAAAAATACTTTTTGTTGAAACATGAATAAATGATTATTATATGATATCAAATAATTTATTCGGTAAGTTTTAAAATTTCTAAATTACGATTTCGCCTAAACTACGGTTCCGCAGCGATACCCCAACAAAAATGGTATCAGAGCAGGTATGACCCTACATCTGTTACATGTTTCATACTTAATATATGATATTTAATCCAACTTTATTGTTTGCACATGGATGATAAATTAATTTGATTAATTTGGAATTGTTTGACGATTTACGAAAAATCCATGTTATAAGGCTTCATAGTGACTAGTATTATAGAACATTTATATCTAGGTCTGCTTTATCAATACGAATGTGAATGTTTTCCTGATGCTATAGCTATATCGTACCTAAGTTGCAGTTACGGCTAATGGTAGTTTCTTTGCACTGGTACAACTTATTTGATATGAGGTAAATTCAAGTGAAAGTGGGAACCCTAAACGTGTCAAAGCTGTCAGGAATACATCAGTATCTTGAATTTATCATTGACAAATCATGCATTGAATATGCCTTCTTGTGAATGTGCCAAAACTGTCACAACGAGAAATATTTTAAGACCAAAATCAGAAATCACAATGAGTGTGATTGATAATGAGTTGTCTACTTGTGAATATATATAGTGAGAACTGGTCAAAGATGTGAGCCGAAATATATTTATACCACTTATCACTATAGAATTCAATTTAATTATTGAATTCCAGTTTTCCATTGGAGATTACACTATTACGTTAAGTACCGTGAGACAATACTAGATTAAAAATCCATTACCTAGACAATAACTAATATTATGAAAAAAACCGCTAATGTCTCCTTTATTCTATTGTGTATATATAATTAAGCTTCTAATTCATCGCATGTATATTATTTATATATGTGTGTGTTTTCTGACTTTACTTTTGATTACAGATTTCTAGAATAAGTTCTAGAATATAGTAAGTATGCTATGATATTATGTTAGATTAGTCTAAACTATCGGGAACTATTGTTATGATTTTTCTTGGAAACTGAAGATGGTTAGTGTAACATCTCTAATCCGGGAAGGTTACCTGCAGGTAACAAACTCCACTGTCACCTAAGCCACTGACTGTAACAAAAGAAAAACTCATTTTATTAACTTAATGACTTGTTATCTCATCAATATGTACACACACGCATTTCATAAAATTGTTTTAATGCATGAATCACACAAAATATATATATCATCTGGTTAATCATTACAGATACATTATAAAGACACCAAAAAGATACTACATTCTATATGATATAAATCTGACATGATGGACCAACATTACTAGTGACTGTAGTACTACTTTTATCCCTGATCCATATCTCCAAAAGATTATTGTGGCTCACCAACTGGAAGGTCCTGCAAAATTGAATGGGGGGTTCCTAAAGAACTCATTGAGTGGAGCTATAAAATCAGAAAATAATATTAATATCTATATATCAAATTATCATCACATAAAGCTACTTTCTAAAACTTATGAAACATAAACCATATATTTTTCTTTCAAAACTTTTGTGAAAAATCATTTACGAAAATCAAATATATGAGAATATATAGAAAACCTGAAGCATGGGAGCGTTACGTATCGATGTCCACCCATACGCCTAAACTAATATTTTGGGGCATTATATATCGTCGTCCCCAAAAAATATTGAACTAGAGCCAGAAGTGCTAATCCATGACATCATCCTAACCCTGAAATTAAGATCTAGAGGCGTTACATATTGTCATCCCCCCAATTTTGAATCTACATGTGCACATATCTATATTTTCCAATTCCAAGTTACATCTGAGATGAGTTTTTCCCCCATGCCTAAAAAAATCATAGTTTTGAAGTCAAAACTTTCTAAAGCATTCTCATCAAATCCTGTATGCTTAGAATCTCTAATCTTTTAAATACATTATCTCTTTTCTTTGAATAACGTAAAAATATAATGAATTGAATATCTTGTGTAAATCATAAAATTTCAGCTCATGAAAAAACTGAAATAAGTAAATTCTGAAAGCAAGTACTCCACTACAATGCTATGGCAAGTCATGTGCAGTACACGGTGTGGGTGATCTTCGAGCACCCTGACATTGATCTAAATTCAATGCTAGGGATGTCAAAAAGATCCGGACTCGGCAGGATCCGGGCCACCCAGATGGACCGATGTCCGAATAGACCCGGATCCGTAATTTTTTTTCGGATCCGGGTCTTTAATATTAAGATCGGATTTAACCGGGTCCGGGTGGTTCCGGACCCGAGTACCCGGGACCCGGTTAAAATTTTAAAAAATATATATAAAAAAACACAACTGCACAAATCATTATCAAGTAAGCTTTCGGTTTGCTCCCTCAACCTAAGGATTGTGCTCCTCACCGTCACAGCACTAGCAGTGCTGCAATATAAACAAAATTAACCACAAATGCCACCAGCCTTCCTCTTCAACCACAAATGCCATCATCAAAGTAGGCACCACCTGTCTTGACTTTTCCGCAGTCTTTGTAACCCCAAATGCCAACAGTCTTCCTCTTCATTGAATACTGCAACAGAAAGAATTGGTTTGAAATCAAGATTAGGTATAACACCACAAAAAAATAGTGGAGGAAATGCTGGTTTCGGATCCCGGGTCCACTTCCAGACCCAGACTTCCTTCAATGCTTGCGGATCTGGATCCGGGTCCGGATCCAGATTTTGCCATTCCTAGTCAACGCAACCGTTAGTTTTCTTTCTTACTACTCAGAATATTTGCTTATGATAGTAAAATATATGTAATACATGAATACTAAATCTACTCAAATATTGAAAATGTCTATGGTATCCATGACTTTTACGGGCTTAGGTTTGGAATTGTTCAAGTGGGGTGGCAGTAACTTATAATTTACCATTCGCTAAAAATTTCTTTATTTTTTGTATTATGTTTGTGACATGTCATAATACATGTATATATACTGTTACAAAACCCTTAGGGTGCCCTCTAATATCTTAGGATGAAATTGAAATGGTTAAAATTGATCTTTAAAAAACTGGTCACGCATCGCGATACTAGCTCTTTGGAGTCACGACGCTCACACGAACAGAGCTGGGGCAGAGAGCATCTTTTGGTTTCGCGTCGCGACACCAAGTGTTGAGCTTTACGACTCCCACATAACCAGAAATAAGGCAGATAGCACCTCTTTATTTCACGTTGCGATGTCAAGTGCTGAGCGTCGTGACTTCCACACAACCAGAACTGAGACATAGATCACATTTTTTATTTCGCTTAATGCCAAGTGCTGAGCATCGCGACTCTCACACAACCAGAACTGAGGCAGAAAGCACCTCTTTATTTAGCATTGCGACGTCAAGTGCTGAGCGTCGCGATGCTCGCCTGATTTCAGGACCAAACTTCAACTCTCCAATGAGGATGCTCAAAAAAATTCCAGCACCACATTTACACAAGCTAGATCAACTATCCATGTTCAAATCATCATAAACATTTTCTTCTATCATCATCACAATATCAAATCCCTTAAACTCCAACTTAGTTCAATAATTAAGGTTTTCCTAATTTGGAGGTTTCTCCTAAACATTCTTTCTTAATACAATAAACATATATATAACATCAACCACAAGCCAACAACATCACTTAATCATCAAATCATTTAAAATCAGCCTTTCAAAATTTGGGTCAAGATTTCCTTATCTTGAATCGAATTTCTTCTTCACTAATAAAGTCCCCAAGCTTTATTTTCTCCTTCCTAGACTTGATTTGTGATGGATTTCTCTAGGTTGTCTTGTAAATTTCAAGAGAAAATGAAAATTCTTCACTTGTGCATCCTATGTGTTTTTTGGCCAGGAAGGTAAAATGTTCAATTTTTGTTTTTTTCACTATTTCTTAAATGGTTCATGAAATAAATAGATTTTTCTAGAAATTTAGGGATTAAGATTGGGCTGACAAGTTGGGCTAAAGTTATTTTAATTCGTGGTTAAGGCCTATATGTCATTCCAATACTAATTAGCTTTGAATTTAGAGTTGGTCCCACTAAATCGTCTATAAACTTTTCGCTAATGCTCGTAGAAAAATTTACCTAACTTACGAATTTAGTTGAGCTATGAAATTTAAGTCACTATAATTACCCCCCTTAAAATGATTCGTCCTCGAATCAACATATTTAGAAGTATGAAGTGTACCTTCTTCTGTGAACAATTGGAGATATTGTTCTCTCATGACTTCTTCTGGCTTATATGTGGATTCTTGTCCCTTGTTGAACTACCAAACCACCTTAACTGAGGGAATTCATCTAGATCATAACTTCCTCGTCTCTCTGACCACTATTGCTACTGTTGTTTTAGATAGGATAGATCTTGGCGAACATCGATTGTTTGGGGCTCTAACACATGCGATTCATCTTGCAAGTACTTGTGTAGCATAGATATATGAAAAACGTTATGTATCGTTTCCATACTAGATGGAAACGTCAGCTCATATGCTCTTCCTCCAACTCTACAAAGTATCTGAAATAGCCCGACATACCTAGGGCTGAGCTTTCCCTTTCTTGCCAAATCTCATGACTCCTTTAAAATGGGATACTTTCAAGAACATGGAGTTTCCTACCTGAAACTCTAAATATTTTCTCCGGTGATTTGCATAAGAATTTGGGCCGTCCTCATCCTTTTTCTGATCAACTTTAATTTCTATATTGCTTCTTGTACCGGATCAAGTCCAAAAATTTTTTTTCCCAGTTTCAAATCATCCTACTGGGGATCTGCACTTCTTACTATACAACACCTCGAAATGAGCCATCTGAATGCTTGTCTAATAACTGTTTTTATATGCAAACTCTATAAGTGGCAAATGTTGATCCCAACTACCTTCAAAATCAATAACACAAGCTCGTAACATGTCTTCCAGAGTCTGTATAATCTGCTCTGACTGATCATCTGTTTGAGTGTGGAAAGTCATACTAAAGAATCCAAAGCTTCCTGAAATGACTTCTAAAACTTGGATGTGAACTGGGAGCCTCGATCAGAGATTATTAAGATAGGTATTCCATGCAACAATACCCTTTTCGAGGTACGTGGAATCCCAACCAATAAATCCATATTAATCGTCTCTCATTTCAATTCAGGAACATCTAAGCTTTGAAGTTTCCCTGTTGGTCTCTAATGCTATACTTTTACTTGCTTACAAGTGAGGCATTTTTCAACGAACTCTGCTACATCTTTCTTCATACCGTCCCACCAGTAGAGATCCTTAAGATCATGGTACATTTTAGCAGTTCCAGAATGTATTATGTAGGATGAGGTATGAGCTTTCTCTAATAACAAATATCTCAACTTTTGAATTGGGGGAGCAATAATTCTATTTTGCTTCCTAAGAGATTTTCGTTGTTCATATGATACTCATCATCCATGTCTTGATCTAATCTGCCTCTAATCTGCTAAATTTGAGGGTCCACTTCTTGGGCAACTCTGATCTCATCTATAAAGGTCGATCGAACTTGTATTTGTGCCAGTAAAGATCCCCGAATTGTTACTTGAAAACTCACTTCATCAAGAATACATTTCTGCATTTGTCTAGCTAAACTTCCCATAGATTTTCTACTTAAGGCGTTTGCTACCACATTAGCCTCGCTAGGGTGATACTGAATTGAACAATCATAATCCTTTAGTAACTCAATCCATCACCTCTGTCTAAAATTAAGATATCGCATCTGTCTCAAATTAAGATCCTTTTGACTCTTGATATATTTGAGACTCTTGTGGTTAGTGAAAATTTTAAACTTTTCGCCATACAAGTAATGTCACCATATCTTTAAGGCTAAGATTATTGTTGCTATCTCTAAATCATGAGTGCGATAATTAGGGGTGGCAAAAAAGCCCGAAGCCCGGCCCGGGATGGTAAAAGCTCGGGTCGGGCTTTCCAATTTTGGTTAAAAAAAACATATGTATATTTTTTAATATGTTTGTATCATTTTTATTTATTTTTAGCATTTAAATTGTTAATTTATCAATGAAACTTGTGATTTATTTATAAATTGTCTTTGTATATAGTATAAATATATTTTATATATTTTTTTAATTTTTTTAATATTTTTTAAAAATTCGGGCCCAAAAAAAGCCCGGGCCAGGCTTTTCCCGGGCCCGAGCTTTTTTTTTTATTGGCCGGGCTTAAGCCGGGCTCAATCTCTCTATCATACGGTAGTCCTGGCAACTCATTGGGAAAAACATCAGGATACTCCCTTACCACTGGAATTTGCTCAATGCCTTTTTCTTCTACTTTACCATATGGCACATAGGATAAGTAACCCACGTTTTTCTTTCGAAGAAGCTTATTCGCTTGCATTGCTAATATCAAGTTATGAGGCACTACACTTATATCCCTCTGATAAGTGCATGAAAGTGTACTTAGAACACTGCTAACTCAGCTTTATTATCATATATTTTAATCTTAATTAGAGTCATTTTGTGCTTTGTTAATAAGAAGCAATGAATCAAGGAGAATGGAGCAATTGAACATGTTTCAGAGCCTAACAGACATATCGGACGGACGCGGGAGCAGTAGTCGTGCACTGAATTTAAAAATGCTACAACTTTTGATCTAGAAAGAGTTACGAGACCTATAATATATCGATTTATATGTACTCGAGGAGATCCAGTCAATTGTAGTCACTACAAAGCCGTTGGCCCATCATGATGTGAAACCGTGATTCCAGGATGCTGTTTGTGCATTTTTTAATGTAATTTAGGATTCCAGGACTTTTCTATATAAATCCAACTTCGTCCTAAACCCTAGAGAAGGAGAAAATTAGAGAGAAATCGAGGAGAAACACACAAAAAGAGCCAAAAACACAATTCATAGAGAGGAAGAACGAGAACTTAAAGGAAATCATGACGTCTCTCCAATCTATTCAGGTTACATCTCTTTCTTCCATGGAGAACTAATCTTCTTGGCAAAGCTAAAGATGAACTCTTGTAATTTAATTTCTGTATTTATGTTGTTGATTTCTTAAGAATCTTTTAACGTTTAATATAATTTATGGTTGTTATTCTCTATTATATTTCGATTCTTGAATCCATAAATTATGTTTTGTCAAACTCTCATAGGGATCCAGTCATGCTTCTTCTATGTGTGATTTGCGAACTTAGTTGTGACTGGTAAAAGTCATTTTATGTGTTGGTCTTCTGCTGTAGTATTGCCTGAGGGTATATTGTCGACGTTAGATAACTCGTAACGATGACTTTTTGTGTGCTGTTAACATAGAGAAAATAACCATTGATTAACTTAAAATTTAATAGCAGTAGAATTGAATATTTTCATATTGTTGGTTTGAGATGTGAAACCTTCAATTGAGTAATAACATGAATCAATAACTGAATATATGAGTTTGATACAAGAAGGATTCTCGATGCTTTGCCATATTTCTCTACTAATAAAATCCTGTAAATTTTTCTATAGTTGTTACTTTAATTATCAATTCATTCATTTTCTTTATTTAAGTTACCGTTAACGTTTTTGTTTGAGTAAATTAGTTCTTGTAACCATCTCTCTGAGGAATCGACACCCCAGCTATACTGCGATAACCGCAAGTTATTTTTAGGCGTAATCAAAATTTGGCACTGTTGCCAGTGAGATGATTTACAAGCAAAATGAGCAGGTTTACTTGGTCAACAACAAAGCGGTAACTTCGTTCCATATCTTTTTTATTTTATTTTATTTTACTTATTTTAATTTATTATTTTAATTATTCTTTTTATCTAGTTATTTTAATTTTTAATTTTTATTTAGATTTTTATTTTTAATTAATTCTTTTCAATTTTTGTTTCTAGTCTTTTTATTTTTGTGTTTATTTATTTTATTTCAAGTTTAGTTTTTAGTTTAGATTTTTATTACTTATTTTATTTTATTTTTTTGGTTTGTTTCTCGTATTACTTGAGTTTAATAGCATGCCTAGACATAGAGATATATTTGGTAGATTTGTTAGGGCTGAAGAAGGAGACTCAAACTCTGAACACATATTTGAAAATCCTTTTTCCACACCATCTACGTCTAGCACACATAATATGAGTGAACACGAGAGACCACCCAGGAGGACTCTTGAAGAGTACATCCGCCCCTCTCGCACAGCTACACCATCATGCATAATGTTTCCCCCTAATGCACCACATATAGAATTTAGGCCTTGAATGATGCAGTATATTCAACTTTTCACGGTTTAGAGAGCGAAAATCCTTATGTGCACGTTAGGGAGTTTGAAGAGGCAGTAGCAACCTTTCATAACCGGTTTGGAACCACCGACACAATTAGACTTAAGTTCTTCCCTTTTGCCCTTAAAGATAGAGCTAAGGGCTGGTTGTATTCTTTAAGACAACAATCAATATGATCACAGAGCGAGATGACCCAAGTATTTTTTGACAAATACTTCCCACACCATAAGACTAATGCCTTGAAAAGACAAATCTCCACCTTCTCTCAGAGAGATGGTGAGACTCTTTTCAAATGTGAGAGAGGTATAAAGAGTTGTTAGCTAGTTACACTCTCCATGGATATGAGAGTTGGCACTTAGTAAGTTATTTCTATAATGGACTGACCTCTAAGGAGTGCCAATTCGTTGATACTGTATGCAATGGTGAGTTCATCCGAAAGGATCTTGATGAGGCGTTAGAGTACTTAGATGACCTAGCGAAGAAATTTCATACATGGACTGGACCAAATACCTTGGATAACACTGATAGGACACACAATTCTTCTAGCAAAAGCCTACACCACTTTAGGGAAGAGGATAGTCTTAAGACACAGATTGAGTTATTAACTAGATAGATATAAGCCTTACAAGCCAGAGATAGCAAGACCATACATTCAGTCACCCACCTAGAACCCCAAGAGTGTCCGATATATGGTGAGATGAGAGGGACATATGAAGAATAATGTCATGCATTAGGGACGTATCAAAAGCCTTACACACCCTACTAAGACACCTATAATCCTAGTTGGAGGAACCATCCCAACCTTAGTTGGAAGCAAGAGTCTCATCAGTCGAATCAAATACCACCACCTAAAGATTATAATGCTCATCAGTATCACACACCTACAGTTCCTAGGAATTATTTAGGGGATACTATGCGAGCATTCATATAAGCCCAGAAAGCAACAATAGAGGACCGAAAATCATTTGTGGAGACCCAAAGCAAAACTAACCAAATGATTAGCTGAAGATCATAAAGAGATTAGGATTCAAATCTCTAAATTAACTAATGTCCTGAGTGTGCAAGAACAATGAGAATTCTCATCTCAGACTCAACCAAATCCACAAAGGCAACACATGGCAAAGGCTGATCATGAGGTATCCAATATAAGAGGTGTTAATTCCATAATCACTAGGAGCGGTAACGAGGTAGGTGTGCAGCACATCCCAACACAGTAGGTGACCCTAAGGACAATAGTGCTAACACATCTTAGGAAGAACAAGTGCCACATTTCCCAACTAGAGTACCCTTACCTCAAGCACTTAACATTTTTCATGTTGAAAAATAATCACAAGGTGAGGATGAGTGTCATTACTCATACATACTAGAAACAGTCCTACTGGAAATATATTCTCTACAACCTGATTCAAATCTTCCTGAACTGAAACTGGTCCCAAATAACCAAAAAATGAGTAAAATGAGAGTTAAAGCTCAATTAGATATGATACCTATGAGGTTAAAACGAAGATTGAGTCAATTTTTCCTTATGATGAGCCCAAGACTTCAACAATCTCTGGACCCATGAGGATCCGTGGATAAACGGCCACAACTAGTCAAAAATCATGTCTCATGTTTTCATCAGTACGCTAGGTGGAAACCACCATGACAACCTGAGTGGTTACGTCTGGCTGAAGACATTAAACTCAGCGCTAGCGGGAATGCAACCCTTGCATCTACATTTTATTTTATTTATTTTATATATTTTATTTTATTTAGTTTTATATTATTGTGTGCTAACTACATGTTTATTTTTTCTATTTGCACGAGTATTTATGCAGGAGTTAGCATAACCTACACAGCCACATAACTAAAGTCTCACCAGCAGGAACCTAATCAACTCTACGCCTGGTAGTGTTATTCCTTAACCTTTTTTCTTTATATTTATCTTACATTGAAGAAAATGCAAGTTTTAAGTATGAGGGTGTATGCATGCGCATGATAGTACCTGTTATAAATACATTTTTTTATATTTAAAAAAAAACAATTGTTTTGATTTGTTTTTAGTCTTTGATAGTTAAACATAAGTCCAATGATGATATTGTTTATTTTAGGATGAAATCTTAGAAATGATAAATCCTTTAATGCACTTTTATCTGATGCTTTGAGTTGTTTATCTATGTTAGACTCGTAAGCACTTAATTATAGGTTCTTAGCAGTGAAAGCCCGAGTATTTAGCAAGGTGACTAGTTAAAGAAATTGCATGTCGATGAATGACCGTTTCCTTATATGTCAATCCTGATTTGCTTGTGTTATGATTAAAAATAAAAAAAAAATATCTTTAAAGAAAGAAAATAAACCACATATAACTGATAAGTGTGAAGCTACCCATGGACGAGTATTAGGACCACCATGAGGAGAAATGCTACCTTAAAGCATGGGTGTGTTGAAAAAAAAAAAAGAAGAAAATAAAAAATTCAAAAAAAAAGCAAAAAAAAGAAGACAAGAAAAGAAAATGAAAAATCATACCATATTGAGCACAGAAAAACAATTACAGAGCTTAATTGAGATATCTAGGTTGGTTTGACCCATCAATCCCAATTTTTAAACGAAATCATTGAGTTGGCTTACCTAGGAATCAAGCTGTGAATAAATCTTAACACACACATACACTGTGAGTCTGGTTTAGATGATTTATTCAAGGTCTTAGATTTGAGTTACGTTGAGTACTTTGAAGGTTCTCTCATTTCATTACTAGGCATTCTTTGAGGATAAAATTATGTGAAACTATTGGGACTATTTAATTTTTATTTTTGTATGATTGTGTGTTTTGAATGATGTTTGTGGGTGTCGTCGCTGTAAGCCCTCACGAGACTATAACTCGTCCATTAGGGACACCTAGGGGTTTAAAGGCTTGTTGCATACGCTAAATGCCATCGTGATCTCTACGAAAGTGGCTTAGATAATTTTTATTTATTTAGTTTTTATTTTATTTTACGCTTGAATTACTAGAGACTAGCAATAAGCTAGTTGGGGGTTGTGATAAGTGCACGAAAGTGTACTTAGAATACTGCTAACTCGACTTTATTATCATATATTTTAATCTTAATTAGAGTCATTTTGTGCTTTGTTAATAGGAAGCAATGGATCAAGGAGAATGGAGCAATTAAACATGTTTCAGAGCCTAACAAACGTATCAAACGGACGCGGGAGCATCAGCCGCATACTGAATTTAAAAAGGCTATAACTTTTGATCTAGAAAGAGTTACGAGACCAATAATATATAGATTTACATGTACTCGAGGAGAGTTAGTCAATTGTAGTCACTATAAAGCAGCTGGCACGCCACGACGTGAAACCGCGATTCCTGGATACTGTTTGTGAGTTTTTTAATGTAATTTAGGGTTCCAGGACTTTTCTATATAAATCCAACTTCATCCTAAACCCTGGAGGAGGAGAAAATTAGAGAGAAACAGAGGAGAAACACACAAAAAGAGCCAAAAACACAATTCATAGAGAGGAAGAATGAAGAACATCAAGGAAATCATGACGTCTCTCCTATATATTCAGGTTGCATCTCTTTCTTCCATGGATATCTAATCTCCTAGGAAAAGCTAAGGATAAACTCTTGTATTTTAATTTCTATATTTATGTTGTTGATTTCTTAATAATCTTTTAACGTTTAATATAATTGATGGTTGTTATTCTCTATTATCTTTCGATTCTTGAATCCAGAAATTATATTTTGTCAAACTCCCATATATCCAGTCATGCTTCTTCTTTGTGTGATTTACGAACTTAGTTTTGACTGGTAAAAGTCATTTTATGTGTTGGTCTTCTGCTGCAGTATTGCCTGAGGGTATATTGTCGACGTTAGATAACTCGTAACAATGACTTTTTATGTGCTGTTAACATAGAGAAAATAACCATTGATTAACTTAGAATTTAATATAAGTAGAATTGAATATTTTTCGATTGTTGGTTTGGGAAGCGAAACCTTCAATTGAGTAATAACAGGAATCAATAACTGCATATAGAAATTTGATACAAGAGGGATTCTCGATCCTTTGCCATATTTCTGTACTGATAAAATCCTGCAAATATTTCTATAGTTTTTACTTTTGTTTGAGTAAATTAGTTCTTGTAACCATCTCTTTGAGGAATCGACACCCCAACTATACTGCGATAATTACAAGTTATATTTGGGCGTAATCACCATCTGATAAACTTTAACTGATTGATTAGGAATATGTAATATAATAGTCTTCTTCTAGAAATCTAAAACCGCGTGGTGTGTAGCTAACCAATCCATCCCCAAAATGACATCAAAACCTAAAATGCTTAACACTACTAAATCAGTGTAATACATGTTCCCATCAACATCAACATGACAAGCCCTCACTCCATGTGTAACCTCTATCGAATTTACTACTGGTGTAGTTATGATAATGAGTGAATCTAATGGCTTTGTATCCATATCCAAGCAAGTCACAAAATATTGTGATACAAAAGAATGAGTGGCGTCTGAATCAAACAACACTCTAGTATGTGCAGAAACAACTGATAGTGTACATGCAACAAATATATTAGATGCATGAGCATCCTGAGATATGAGAGTATACACTCTACCTTGTCTCCTCTCATACTCCTATTGGACTGTGGTTGAGTTACTGATAGAGTAGCACTATAAGGTGGCAATTGGTCTGTTGGTACTAGACAATCCCTCTTTAGATGACCCATCTGCCCACATCGATAACAACATCTGCCTCCAAATAGACAAGCTCTCGAATAAGATCGTCCACATGTCGAACATACTGGGGGACCCCGCCCCGACTGTGCTATCGATAGAGAAGAAATTGCACGAGAGGTAGCATTATGAGTAGGCATGTGATATGGACCTCATTGAATCGGGCCCATATCTCTACGTATAGTGGGATGAGCTAACGTTTGTTGTTGTCTACTTGGGCCACCCTGCTGCGGCCTACCTCTTTCCTCGAATCTTGGTCTCTTCTGAGACCCTATCTGCTTGTCTCTCTCTAACCCGCACCTTAAATCGCATAGCATCATCCAAAACCTGGGTATAGGTAGTAGTCTTTGTAAAGTGGATGGATCGAAATAAGTATTTGCGAAGCCCATTGACAAATCTCTTCACCTTCATTTCTTCGGTACTAACTAAATGTGGGGCTGTTAGTGTTCCTAGAACATGCCAAGGATCTCTAAGTCATGATTTCAAGTGAGTAAAATCAAAGAAGTTGTGGAAGTGCTTACAATGATCGGATGTTAAGATTTCAAAAATCTATTTGTATCGGAAGCTCCAAGCTTTGTTGAACCTTTAGTTCCAATGGAGAGTTTCCCTATCACCTCACAAGATTCCTTAAGTGCTAGCTTGCTTTATTTTTGAAATAAAATCAAAGAGAGGAAGAAGAAGTGTATTCGACCACTTGAATGAGAGAAGAGAGAGTTTGTGTTTTGGTTTTGTTTTCTAAAAACAATTACCACTTATGAAAGTCAAACTCTAAAATTGGTATATGCTTTACCAAAAGCTAAAGCAAAAGTTTTGGAGGGAAAATGGCAATTAATACATCCAACCACTTCCATCACTCAAGTTGACACTTGATAAACTAGTGATGTAAGTTTGTGGGACCCACTTTAATTCAAAATTCAAGTGGTTTGCTCCACACACTTTAGGCTCGGGTTTCACTTAATCCGATTAAATGAATTATCCATAGCGATGTAATTAAATCTAATTTAATTAAATAATAATACCTCGTAAAATTATTATGAAAGTAATCACTCGTGAATTAATTCTAAATTAATTCGTCCGCCCGAATTAAAATCCAATTTTAACTCCGCTTTGAAATCCAATGTCATTTAATATATCTAATATATTATTTAATCGATTAATTCCAAATTAATCTCGTTCTCTCTTCTAATCGAAGTTTATCCCAGATAAATTCTTGCCGTAATTAATCCTAGATTAATTTTTTCTCTCTCTTAATTAATCCTAGATTAATTCTGTTCGAGTCAAATGTCATCGGTGAATCTTTGGGAAGCCATCCCTGGATATATTGGCAGTAAATATGATTGTCAGACTATCCGAACACGTGCGTACCATGTACCACGTTCTTACTTATTTACAAGACATGGTTGGATTCTATCAAAGCACCGTGCCTACCCAATTCTCTAGAAATATTCAACAAAGAATATATAATCTTTATCAAGTATAATATACTATGTATTACGTATTGCGATCCAGTATCGGATGTCACATACTAGGCCTGGGGATAAAATTGTGTCTGCCCCGTACGAAGCATATATCAGATCACTATCAACTAGTCTATTTAATCGGATAATCATGACCCTGTCATACTATCCCAATAACTACAATATATAAGAGTATCAATTTTGTATCCCTGCGTGATCATTATCTCCATATAACTGAAGTGATACTTCCATCTTTACATCACACCCAATACACTACGATTCTCAGTAAACCCAGAAGAAACGTACACAGAACCTTTTAAAGCCCCGGACAACCAAAACCAAAGCGTACTGATTGTCGCAAGAATTAGCGATGCAAGTCTCAAGTTAAGACCAAATACACCTACCCTGATGCGGATTCCTATAGACACATATTCATACTACCAATGAGATTCCGATGGGTCTATCCAAAGCGAAGCTATTTCCGTACCATCGGTAAACAGAACCTCCTATCACACTTGCATAAGTATCTAATACTTAAATATATGAGAACTGTGACGTTAAGTTTCCATAACGCGCACAAGTGCAATACTAGTCTATTCCGCATTATCGATGTCCAGTCTCGATAATACTACAACTAGGGATATTTAATGATTAAACCATTTCTGGATTAATATTGTCTCACATCTTATTAATCTGGAACTAATCATAAGGACTTTTATCATTTCTATATATATATATTCAAGTAATCTAATTACAAAATGATAAAATAGCAATTTCCTTTGTCACATAATTAATTTGTAAAAAAACCACAATGTCTTTTACAATAGTGATGCTATGTGTCATAATTGTCCAATATGGGCATACCAGGATAGTCAAGTAAACTGTATGTCATACTCAGAAATCGTCATCTGATCCTCATACATTAACTGCTCAAACTCTCGAACTCTGACATCTCTAATACTCTGTGGTAGGAATCTAGACAGGAACATTGTACTGAACTCAGCCCAAGTCGATACAAGAGCACTTCACCGCCGACTATCTCGAAAAGCCATGAACCAATTATTGCCTTTATCTTTCAACTGAAAACTGACTAACTCTACCGCCCTCTCCGGGGAACATCCCAATATAGTACATATAAAGTTCGACTTCTCAATAAATCCACATTGGTCGAGGGAAAACTCCATTCCTAAAAATATTGGTGGATGTAGTTTCCAAAAATCATGTACAAAAACTAGTAGCTCATGACGCTGCAGTACTTGAACTGTTACTAGAGGAGGTTCATGAGGTAAAATGTAGGATTCTTCTTGAAAAATGGTAGGATCTAGTCTACTTGGAGGAACTACTATCTGGTGAGCCAACGAAGGTCCTACAGGTGGAGATAGAATGAGAGTTGTAGGTTCTGCAGCTCTAGGAGTGGAGGCTGCTGCTGACGGGTAATAAACTGAGCAATAGCTTCTAATGAACACTGAAATTGCTGCATACCTGTAGCTACTGCATCATTATTCTGAATCACTGGTCTTCCTCTATCATCTCCTACACCACCCCCATGTACAGACTCATCTCTTTATCCCTTATCTGGCTCAATGGAAAGTGTCATTGATCTCTGATCTAGATCTACACCGTGGGGCGCCCTACCAAGCTTGGGTCTCCCTTTAGCTTTGGTTCTACCTTTGGGTGGCATGATATCTAAATAAATAAGAAAAGGAAAGTGATCAATTGAATTCTTAGGAAATTCAAAAACCAACAAGGATGAGTCATACTTTGGGATAAGGAATAGTCCCCTGGATATACTACATATATAAGACGCTGCTACTCCCTCACTACAACCACTATCCCATAGACTATGCTCTGATACCAACTTTGTATCATTCTCAATCCGAGAAGATTACCGACAAGTAACAGATTCTGCTGTCCTCTAAGCCACCGAATGTAACTAAATAAAAACTCATTTTTTTTAACTTAATGACTTGTCATCTCATTAATATATACACACACATATTTCATAAAACTATTTTAATACATGAACCACACAAAATATATATCATCTGGTTAATCATTACAGATACATCAGAAAGATGCTAAAAAGAAACTATATTCTATGTGAATGTAGATTTGACATAATAGACCAACATCACTAGTGACTACAGTGCTACTCTTGTCCCTGATCCATGTCTCCAAAAGATGATCATGGCTCACTAACTAGAAGGTCCTGTAAAACTAGAGTGAGGAGGTGAGTCCTAAAGAACTCAATGAGTAGAGCTATAAAATCAGAAAACCATATTAATATCTTTGTATCAAATGATCATCACATAAAGCTACTTTATGAAACTTATGAAACATAAACCGAATCTTCTTCTTTCAAAACTTTTATGAAAAATCATTAATGAAAATCATATATTTGAGAATCTGTAGAAAACCTGATGCATGGAGGCATTATGTATTATCGTCCCTCCATACGCCTACACTAGTGTCTTGGGGAGTTAAGTATTATTTTCCCCCAATCCACTGAACTAGAGCCATGAGTTCTAATCCATGCCATTTTCATGACTCTGAAACTATGATCTAGGGGCATTATGTATCGTCGTCCCCAAGTTCTGAATCTACATGAGAACATGTCTATATCCGTCAATTCCAAGTTACATCTGATGTGAGTTTTTCCCCTCAACAAATCACAAAAATCATACTTTTAAAGTCAAAACTTTATAAAGCATTCTCATTAAATCCTTTATGCTTAGAATCTCAAATCTTTTAAATACATTATTTTTTTTTTGAATAGCATAAAAAAAATAAGGAACCGAATATCTTGTGTAAATCATAAAACTTAAGCTCATTAAAAAAATTGAAATAAGTAAATTCTAAAAGAAAGTACTATACTCACATTGCTATGGCAAGTCGGGTGCGGTACACAGTGTAGATGATCTTCGAGTACTCTGACGTCGATCTAAAGTCAATGCAACCGTTAGTTTTCTTTTTTATTACTCAGAATATTTGCATATGACAGTAAAATATTTGTATACATGAATACAAAATCTACTCAAACATTGAAAATGTATATGGTATCCATGACTTTTATGGGCTTAGGTTTGGAGTTGTACAAATGTGGTAGCAGCAACTTATAATTTATTGTTCGCTAAAAATTTCATTGCTTGACGTAGTATACTTGTGACATGTCATAATGCATGTATATATGTGATACGAAATCCTTAAGGTTCCCTCTAACATCTTGGGATGAAATTGAAATGTTAAAAATGATCTTTGAAAAATTAGTCACGTGTCACGACACTAGCTCATTGGAGTAGCAACGCTCACATGAACAAAGCTGAGGCAGAGAGAATCTTTTGGTTCCGTGTCACGGCGCCAAGTGCTGAGTGTCACGACTCCCACATAATCAGAACTGAGGTATAGAGCACCTCTTTATTTCGCATTGTGATGCCAAGTGTCGAGCGTCGCGACTCCCACACAACTAGAACTGAGGTAGAAAACACCTCTTTGTTTAGCGTCGCGACGCTCGCCCGATTTCAGGACCAAAATTCAACTCTCCAATGAGGATGCTCAAAGAAATTCCAACACCACCTTTACACAAGGTAGATCAACTATCCATAATCAAATCATCATAAAAATATTCTTTTATCATCATTACAATATCAAATCTCTTAAACTCTAACTTAGTTCAATATTTAAAGTTTTCCTAATTTGGTGGTTTCTCCAAAACATTCATTTTTAATACAATAAACATATATACAACATCAACCACATGCCAACAACATCACTTATCATCAAATCATCTAAAATCAACCTTTCAAAATTTGGGTCAAGATTTCCTTACATTGAATCAGATTGCTTCTTCACTAATAGAGTCCCCAAGTTTCCTTTTCTCCTTCATAGACTTTATTTATGATGGATTGCTCTAGGTTGTCTTGGAAATTTGTAAGAGAAAATGAAAATTCTTCACTTATACATCCTATGTGTTTTTTTCGGCTAATGAGGGAAGATGATGAATTTTTAATTCTTTTACTCTTTCTTAAATGGTTCATGAAATAAGTAGACTTTTCTAGAAATTTAAGGATTAAGATTGGGCTTACAAGTTGGGCTAAACGTATTTTAATTTGTGGTTAGGGCATACATGACATTCCAATACTAATTAGATTTTAACTTTAGAGTTGTCCCCACTAAATCGTTTTTAAAATTTTCGCTAATGCTCGTAGAAAAATTTATCTAAGTCGCTAGTTACGACTTTAGTTGAGCTATGAAATTTGAGTTACTACAGTTAGTGATTTACTTTTTAAGTCACAAAAGATAATCTAAATAAATATCCAACTTTAGGATATAATCCTGTAGTAAGAATAGTTTCTTGTACAGTAAGAATTAACATAAATTGATTGATGTCTTGAGATTCTTGACTGTTAGTAAGAAAACCTCATTAGCTATTTGTTTATCTCACAATGACATTTTTAGCTTTGGTGACCTTTGGAAGTCACGTGTCTAACACTGTTTACTTGTCAATCATTTGTAACTGTTACGAATGTTGGAAGAAAAAAATAAAAAGCTAAAGAAATGAGATGTGTATAGTTATGTGTAGAGAATATTGATTGTCCTATCACAAAAACTACAAATATTAGATACTAGATCTTCTATCGAGTTGTTAAAATATTATTGAATGACGGTTATGATATATGATATCAGAAATTGTAACTTTTGATTAGTTACTTGTTCTTTATAAACAGTTATTAAATATTTAATACAACTAGTAATGTCATTGAAGTAAAGATAAAAATTAAGAAAATATTCGGTAATGTAAATAACTTGGAACAATAGTTTATGAGATTTTATTACTCAAGCATTAGATTCGTATGGTAAATGATGATCTGATACGAGATCACACCACATATCCTTATCTATTTAATGGATATTATATTAAGAAATTGTGATCAAATCTCATTTAGTCAATGATTGTCATTGGACCACTGGTTTATTGAACTGATACATTAGATGTTTGTAGTTTAATGAATTAAATTGCTCTATATAGTTTTTTTACTTCGTAACTTAGTCAATGAGTTGTCATGACTTAGTTTCATGTTTCTGATGGAACACAAATTGGATAGCTTGAAATGTTCTAGTGTTTTCAATATGTTATGATGAAATACAGATCGAATATTTTGACTAGTTTAAAGATTTTTGATTTAATGTTTTGAAAACTATATCTTATAAAATTCATCGTCAGTTTTATATTGTTCAAAAGTGTTTGATACGATCAAACAGATGAATGTATGTGTAATTAATTCTAAGATTATTTAATAAAAAAATATGATTCAATATTATCCTTCTACGATTCCATAGTGATGGAATGGGTGAGTGGGAGGAATCGAATCATATATGATTTGATTCATTTTATATTGAGTATTACCAAATTATTTTTGATATATTTGGGGCTACACTCTAGTAACATTATTCATCTTTTGATTTAAGTTTTATTAGTTTCTAGAGTTACATATACGATATATATAAAAAGAAATTTGAATCTTAAAAGGTTTAAGGTTTGAAACTTCCTTTTGTATAACGGTTATACATATTGGAAATACTGGTATCTAGAAGGTTCAAGTAAATTTTATCATTTATTCTATTTAATAGAATATATTTTTTATGATCCCCGAGTAATAAAATGATTTTGTTATTTGGTGTGTGACATCAAGTGTTGACGATTTAAAAAAAAAAAGAAATTGACTTGTTGAAGTTAATTGAGAGAATGATAGACTATAAATGGAACCACATAATTAATTAGATGAAAAACCCTTAGACACCTTCCATATAAGTTTAATAGGATATCAAAACTATTTGCAAAGTATCTGATACTTAATGAAACTGAGGTTTTTCTTTTTATTGAAGAAATTTTCCTGTAATTTATAGTGGGAGCAATATTTGATATCGATTCCGGAACATAGCATAGAACCATAAACTAATATTTCTCTTAGCTTACTACAATTAAGATTAAAACTTGATTGAGCTTTTGTTATGAATTATTCATAACAGGGCGTAAATATTTTACGCAGCAGAAGCTAAGTGAGTTGATTAAAGATTTGACATATATAATTTGACATTGGGAAATGTTATACTCATGAATCTATTTTAGATTCCGAGGAAATTTGTCTCTAGTCGTACTAATGGAACAATTAGGATCTGTTGGTCAATGCTAATACTAGGTTGTGCATTTTAGCTAAGAATACAAATTGGCGTTCCTAAATGGTTTATGTTGGGAAATCTCTAAGTCCCGAGGATCGATTAAAGCATAGAAACAATATGTGAATACATTGAGGAAGTCGCGGAATACTCACATCGATCGGTTGAGGTGATACAACGAACACACAAATTTTTTATACCCTTGAGGTGGTCACGGCAGTCCACTAATTGCCCTCTCCAAGATTCGGCCATGGAAGTCCATTAAAGCTCCAAGCTTTCGTGTTGTAATTCCAAGCTCACGGGTGGGTTTCCCTATCACCTTCTTATATCTCTATTATGTGATAGTACTCTTGATTTTTGCCACAAAAATCAAGCTTTGTTTCTTCATCATTCACGCCCAAAATGCAGAATTTTTGAAGAAGAAATGGCCATTGGCCGAGAGGATGAAGAGAGGAAAGAGAGAAGGAGTTCTATATGTTTTGTTAATGGAAATGTGTATCTAATACACATATTTTGAAAGTCAAAATTCCATTAATAAAATAATGTTAAATGTCTTTCAAGCCATCAAATGTTTTCCATCAACTTACATCAAGTCACATCACTCATGAATAGTGATTGGTGTCAATCACTCAAAGTGAAAGACATCTATCACTTGATTGACGAATGATGTGACGCTAGATGTGACTTGTAATTTGATGCTTGATTTGACTTGCGTGCCGCACTCGAATTCGAAATGCGAATGCGCTCGCAAACAATCCCGGGCTCAGGTTCGTTAATCCAAATTAACGAATTTTCCATTGCGATGTAATTAAATCTAATTTAATTAAATAATCATGCATAGCATAATTACTATTTACGTCGGTAACGAATTAATTCTAAATTAATTCGTTCGCCCGAATTAAAATTCAATTTTAATTCCACGTTGAAATCCAATTTCGTTTAATATATCGAATATATTAATTTACCGATTAATTCCAAATTAATCGTTCTCTCTCTTTAAATGATATTTTATCCTAGATAAAATATCTCCGTAATTAATCCCAGATTAATTTTCTCTCTCATCTAATTAATCCCATATTAATAAAGTGCGAGTCATACGTCATCGGTGAATCTTCGGGAAGTGACCCATGAGATCCTCGGATATGTTGGCAGTAAATACGGTTATCGGACTATCCGAACACGTACGTACCAAGTACTACATTTTACCGATTTACAAGACAAGGTTGGCTTCTAGCAAAGCGTCATGCCTACCCAATTCTTCAGAAACATGCTTACAGGAATAAGCGATCTATATCAGGCGTTGAATACGTAGTATCGTGTATGTCGATCCAGTATCGGATGTCACGTGCTAGGCCTGGGGCTGGAATCGTGTCTGCCCCGTACGAAGCACATGTCGGATGTCTGGTAACTAGTCTCTATAATCGGATATACATGACCTAGTCATAATATCCCGATAGCTGCAGCATTTAAAGAGTACTACTACCGTATCCAACGTGACATCATCTTCACTATGACTGGAGTGATACTTCCGTCTTGACATCACACCCAATACACTACGATTCTCAATATACCCAACAGAGGCGTACACAGAACCTGTTAAAGCCCTGGACGACCAAAACCAAAGTATATTGATTGTCGTAAGTATTAGCGGTGCAAGTCTCAGGTTAAGACCAAATACACCCACCCTGATTTCGGACTTCCATAGACACATAGTCATACTACCAATGGAATTCTGAAGGGGTCTATCTAGAGCGAAGCTATTTTCCGTACTATCGGTAAATCACAACCTCCTATTACACTTGCATGAGTATCCAATACCCAAATATATGGGAACTATGCTATTGTGCCCTCACAACGCGCACAAGTGTAATAATAGTCTTTTATGCATTTATCGATGTCCAATCACGATAATACTAATCCTCCGTGGACTGATACTGTCTCATATCATCTCAATCCAGGAACTAATCATAAGGACCTCCTATCATTTATACATCTAGGTGATCTAATCACAAATGATAAGAGAGCAATCTCCTTTGTCACATAGTTAATTTATCAACAACACCATGATCTGTACAAATAGTGACGCTATGGGTCATAACTGTCTAACAGTTTCTTCGATGAAGAGTTACATTGGGATTTCTTTATTTGAAGAGTTCCATTGTGGAATAGCCATGAAGTTTGTATTCTACTAAGATCGCAGTTTGGTATGTTAGCTTATGGAGCCTATTATAGACTCGGATGAGCTTTCTAGAAATATGTTCTCTCTGATTTTGACATGAATTAAATTGTTTGACTCTATCAAAATACACATAATATATAAGTGTTAGTAGGGTCAGTATGAGCGTGCACAATTTTTTTTAATTTTATATCCTGAGGACATTTTTTAATTAAAAAGAGGATTATGATATGTTTGTCAGGTAAAATATTTTTTTAAGCCTTTCTTTCTTTATGAATGCTATGATTGTAATCTCTATTATACTCGATATAAAGTTTTATATATGATATATATATAAGAGACTTATAAAATATTCTCATTAGGCGTCCATTAGATGTGATATAATAAGAGACAACTTAATTATCTGTGTGACAGTTAGTATAACTGTTGGATAGTTAGTATGTCTCTTATATGTAGTATTCATCTTTTATAGAAGATGATTTCTCAATCGAAAGTGAAATTAATTAGAATTTCTAGTTAATTTTATGCTTCATAGGATGATAACATAATGAATACTATATTATGTAGATTATATTTATCGATTTAGTTGTATTTATTACTAGTTATTCTGATATGTTGTAGACCATTTGATGATCATTGAAATATATTTTATAGTATATTTAAGATATTAAAACGAGTTTCTTATTCATAGAGACCATTGTTTATAACTATTAGGGTCGAGATTAGATTTGAGTCTAACGAGTCAGAAAAGATGCAGTGAGAGAATTACAATTGATTTCAATGTATAAATGGAATTAGTTGCAATAAGGATGGTAAAATCCGGACCCGGGTCTTGATCTGGAAATGATTTTCACTTCTTGGGTCCGGATTCCAACCCGGGAAAAATTATCCGGATCCGGATCCGGACCCGGGAATACCTGGATTCGGATCCTGGACCCGTATAAAAATAAAAAAAATTAAATTTATCAATTAACATCATGAAAAATCCTAAATTATCACAAATTGAAATTCACTAAAAGATACAAAAACTGAAATTCACTAGAATATAATTAAAATTAATCAGATCCATTTAAAAATTATCAATTAAGTTCATAAGATATCCTAAATTATCTATTTTTTTAAAATGAACCGGATACGAAATTATGTGAACCCGGGTCCGGAACTGGATCCGTACGGGTCGTTAAAATCAAAACTCGAGTCCGTAAAAATATATTACGGACTCGAGTCTTTTCGGACCCGGGTCCTTCTGGGTCTTCCGGATTCGGGCCGGATCCGGGTTGAATGCTATCTCTAAGTTGCAACTTATGAAGTGTCAACTAAGGAAGTTGCAAAGTGAAGACCTGCACTTTTTCGTTGGGTATGGACTGATGCTCAAGATATCTGGTGATGAACATTAAAAAGTGTACACTTAATAAAAGAGAAACTAATCATTTTACACTTATAATTTCATTAATCCTCTTAATTTAACACATTTATAAAATAATATTTAAATTTATATTTTACATATTTTTATTGTGATTTTTTTCCCTTATGTAAGTGAAATAATACTTTGGATGTGTAACTAGAAAAATGGACGTGACATTTGGATTTTGGAGGCTGGAAACTTGGAATGGCGTTCTAACAGTATACAATTTTGAAAATTTCAACTTTACGCAATTTTGTAATTTGGCCATAACGTTTTACTCTGATATCAGATTGAGGCTATTCCAGTTCCAGATGAAAGAAGACTAAAATATCTACAACTTTACTGTTGACAAGAATTTCTAGTTCTGAGGTTTTCAAGGGCAAAATTGATGAAGACGTTAATAATCCACTTTAGGTGGATTGTGATCATGTTTGTAAAATTATCAAAAAAAATCAAAAAAAAGTCAAAAAATGAAAAAGAAAAAAATAATTAGTAAAAGTTTATTATTTATATTTTATTTGGAAAATTGTAATTAATAATTGAGAGGTGAGCATTTCTACTATAAATAGAGGTGCTCACCTCTTATTTTTCTTCTTGCTTTCTTTCAAAGTTCTCTTGTTGAATTTTCGAGAGAGTATTTTGTGTGTTTTATTTTTTTAGCTTTCTTGTAATTTCTTTTTCTTTCGGTAATAAAATTATGCATGTTTTTCTTCAAATCATTAGTAGTTAATTTCATCATGTTGGGGTAAATAGTGAAGCTCTTAATATGAGATTATAGATTAATATTATTCATATTATAATATATAAATTGTAATATGAATAAGTAATTTAAATCTGGATTAATTATTGACAAACTTTGTTACCGATTTTATGGATGATTTTATTTATTTGACATAATTGAGTACCTAATTGGACTTATTACAAACAAATATTTTCACCACATTTATGTCTGGTTTTATATGTTTTAGCATAATAATTCATGAAGTAAATTAACTGAGTAATAATGACAATATGTATGTTATAAAAAGTAAGATTTCTCTATATTTGAAATATTAAGAGTAGATCTCCTAACTCCCAGCATTTAATTTATTGTTGCAGTTCTAAATAAAATTTTCGTCACTTCAAACAAATCCAATATTTTTATTTCCCTCGATTGTTATTTTGCTTTACTAAATTTATTCTCTATGGATCTACCTCGGACTTACCGAGTTATCTTATTACTTCGACACTCTCATACTTGGGAATAAAGAACCACTTTATGAGTGTATCAAGTTTTTGGCGCCGTTGCCAGAGAGTATAATTTAGTAGATAGAATAATAATTTAACATCTTTGTGTATTTTGTTATGTCATTTTTTTTACTTTTCTTTTTTCATTTTGTGTTTCCTTTTTTTTTTTGTCATTTATTTTTACTTTTTTTTATTTCACTTGTTTATTATTTTTTTTTTCTTTTTGTAAATATTGCATTTGTAAATTTTAACATATACTTTGCATTTAGATTACATGAAACATTGACCTCGATCAACCAGTGGTAGATTAAATAGAGAGTCTCCACCACCTTTATCGTAGTCAAAATGGTCGAGAATCAAAATAAAAATCCACTAGTCCTAAATGAAAATCCAGTTGATCAGGTATAACGTGAGTCTCAGCATGGCGATCTTAATCAACTAATGACACTCAGTTAATTCATGAATCCCACCAGGACAAGATCACCATCTTGCATTGCTTTTCCCCCATATGCATCACGTTTCAATTTCAACCAGGTATCATCCAATTTTCACGCACATTCTATGGCCTTGAATTGGAAAATCCTTATCAGCACTTGAAGGGATTCGAAGAGGTACGTAATACTTGCACATATCAAAATTACAGCATGAATATAATTCGACCCAAGTTTTTTCTCTTTTCTTTAAAGGATAAAGCTAAAATTTGACTACAAAATCTTAGGTCGGGATCCATTAGAACATGAGATGATTTGCAAGAATAATTTCTGAAAAATTTCTTTTCCCCTCACAGGACAAACTCATTTAAGAAGAGAATCACAACTTTCACACAGGATTTGGGGGAACACTTTACTAATATTAGGTGAGATTTAAAGAGATGTCAAATATTTGTCCACATCACGAGTTTGAAACATGGAGGCTGATTTCCTACTTCTACGAGGGTTTAACACCCCAAGATAGACAGGTACTAGAAATGATGTGTAATGGTGAGTATGTTAGGGTTTGTTCTCTGAGCACCGATTTTATTATGTATTTCCCTGTAAATACTAATTTAACATTTTATTATGAATAAAATAAATAGTTTCTGTTATATAACATCCTATTTTATATGGTAAAAACGTAACATGCCTTAGAATAATTAGTTATGATATTGTTGCAAAAGCGTCGCAACTGACATTGAGTTGTATCATGACATTGTCATTCTTAGACAGTTCCTGATCAAGGTTTACACTACTTGGTCAGTAAAATAAACCCGTTGAGACTGGTATATGTCATGTATTTGAATCTTGGATTCTGATGGTTTCTCAATGGACCATGAGTCTTGGAGATTCGTATAAACGTGTAGGTATTTATAGCGGATAAACACGGAACGACTCACCGAAGAATCTTAATGGATGGTACACCAACGTCAATAAGAATCTTCTCGGGATGAGTGAGCATAGTGATTCTTTGACTTGAGATACCACTATGGATATATGAGTTATCCTCTACACTTAGATGGCAGTCACGTCACCGATCTATTTAGATCAGACTTCCGTATTTTCGTTGGGTATGGAATGATGTTCAGGATATCATGTGTGTATCAAGAAATGATCTGTCAGTTCTATGTACAGAATATATGTATTCAATATGGAATTAGCAATCTGTTAAATTCATGGGCCAGTGGTACACTGTAGAAATTAGTTCTAAGTGTTATTAAGGAATTGCTAATAGAAACGTCGATGTGATTATATCTATAAAGATTTGACGTCTATATCCATATCTCTGGAATAATCCGGATACCTGTGACTGGGGGATTATACGTATGCAATGATCTCGACCTATATGGTTCAGAGAGTTTATCTGTGTTCATCATAATTTATGGGTGGGTGAATTATGGACACGAAATTTGATTCTGTGACTGATATGCCTGACTATAAAGATTTTCACTAGTGAAATATACTCGCAGAGCACTATGGCAACTTTTATGAATAATATTGATTATTTATAAATCGTTTAATGGTTAAACGAAAAATACATGTAAATAGACCTAATGGTCATTCCCTAATTAATGTGTATTTGCATTTAATATTTGATATTATTAAATACACAATAATTAATTATCAAATTATGATATTTGACATAATCATTAATATATGCATTTGAGCTATTTAACGTAAATATAATACATATATTTAAGATATTTATATTTAATTATTTAATTGTTAAATAATTAAATTAATTAATATAAGAAATATATTTTGTAATGATTTAACTTTAAATGGCATGGAATGATAGTTTTCACGTGTTTCATTATATTAAATGTTATAGTGTTCAAATGAAACAAGTAAGCTTAGTCATTTACTATTTTAATTTATTGAAATAAAATGAAAATATCTTGTATTTACTTCCTCTCTCATTCACGGAAATTGAAGGGAAAATATATAAGTTTTTTGTTTCATTTTCTTTCATTACGACATGTTACCAAAACATTACAAAAGAAAAGGTTGAGAGAAAAGTGAAGAAAAAGAGGAAAAAATTTGATCAAAGCTTGGAATTCGTAAGTTGTTCTTAAATTTCTTTAACTAGAAAATTATTTCTATGTATCTAAGCTTCCATATATGTTGCTTAGAATTTTCTCTACTCTTTTATGTATGTAATTATATGGTTATGTTAACAAAGATTGCATGAAATTAGTTCATTAGCACTCCTTTAGCCATTTGATGGTGATGTTGCCATTCTAGATTTTCTTAGCCACTAATAGATGACCTATAATTATTCTTGAGTTGTTTCATGGTGGTGAGACTTGTTTGGTGTGGTAAGAATTGGATTAAAATATTAAATTTGTTTAATTTAGTGTAACTTGTGAATTTATGGAATTGTAAAATTAGAGTTCATAACCCTTTCTAAATTTAGGGATTTTCATATATGTGATGTACTTTGATGTATATATGATGTATATTAAATTTGAGATTGATTGGATTTGATCTTGATATGTTTTGAACTAAAAATGACAAAATTGAAAATCCTGGAAAATCTGAGGTGCTCTCGGCAATTTCCAAAAATTGGGAATTTTTGTTGTAATTTATATTTTCATGTATTAGATATGTATAAATCATTTTGGAATTGATTTGGAATCACTTAAATATATATCTGACAATTTAAGGACCAAAATGATCAAAATGCAAAGTTAGAGATCAATTCGACAATTAAAGGAAATTTGATTTATTGGGTTAAAATTTCAGATTTTAAGTATTGTGTAATTAAATAAATAAGTTTATTTAATTGATCTAAGAAAAAATTTTGAAATCAGAAAATTTTGATTTTCCGTTTTCCGCTACATTAACCTGGTAATTCCCTATAAAACTCCAACAAAATGATATCAGAGCGAGTCCGATTCTGGACACCAGATATGTTTATGCCTTTAAATTCAATGTTTAATTTAATCATTAATTTATGCATGCATGTGTTTATTTAATTTGATTAAATAAAGTAAGAACATCTTTTGCGAAAAAAATCCCTATTTGAAAATAAAGTTTTTATTTAATATGTATTGGATGCATATTACTCGGTACGTCTTGTTAATACTGCTTATGGATAAATATTCTACAACTATATCTGAGAACGTGCCAAAGCTATGAGGATATGGCCGGCAGAAATTTATATGTACTAGATATATTTGATATTAGGCGAATTCAAGCGAAAGCGGAATCCTGAACGTACCAAAGCTGTCAGGATTACGCAAGTATCTTGAATTTATCATTGACAATCCTTGGTACGCCTCCTTGTGAACATGCCAAAGTTGTCACAACGAGAAACGACAATGACCGAAAACCCAGGAGTCACTATTGAGTGATCGACAATGAGTTGTCTACCTAATGAATATACGTAGGCAAGAACGTGCCAAAGCTGTGAGCTGAAATATATTCATGGGGTCCACCTTTCACTATTATGTTATGATTTAATTATCACATATTTTGTATTCTGTTTGGGGATTACAATTTTGCATGAAATAGTGTGAGGGGTATTTTTAGATTAAAAAACCATGATCTATTTAATGCTTTATGATATGATCTGAAACTATTTTATCTACTGATTGTTTATTTGAAATCTATTTAATAGATTTGCGATGGCGGCATCTTCGACAATCCTTTTCCTCGTATACTTGATACGAATAAGCTTAAATGCGCTGAGAACTTTGCAGATTGGGATATGGATTTGAGGATTGTCATCGAATCCGAAAAGCTGTGATACATTTTGGAAAGTCTATTACTGCTTTCAATATCTTTGGATTCATCACCTAAAGGGATGGAGACTTTCCGTAAATGGAAAGATGATGATTTAAGAGTTAAATCATACATACTTAGTTCTCTTTCTTCTCAGCTTAAGGAGTAATACTTTGAGATGTACGATGCATATAACATGATGACACAACTCCGTGAAACGTTCATGAACCAGGAACAGGTCATGGTTCATAGAGTTGCAATCAATTTTTTTCATTCTAAACTTGATGAGGGGCAGGTTGTGAGCCCGCATGTGCTTCATTTGATCGATTTGATCGAGCAATTGAGGCGCAATAAATTCCCTCTCAATGATACTCTAGGACGAAGTGTCATACTCTATTCGCTCCCGGCCTCATATCGCCAGTTCGTCATGTACTTCAACATGAATAAGATTCACTGCTCTTATTGTGAGTTGCATAAGATGCTTCTCACAGCGGATGAAGATTTAAATAAGGGATTCGCCTTCCGAAACTCACTTCACTTTTCGCTTCTTCTCAATCCAAGTGAAAAGGGAATAAGACTAAATGAAAGAAGAAGAAAGGTTTCAATGTTCCTCCGCTGGCTAAGATAGCAAAGCCCAGGAGAGCTTCTGAAGATAAATGACAACACTGTCAGAAGATCGGGCATTGGAATAGGAACTGTCCAGACTACCTTGCCCAGATCATGAAGGAAAGAGCATCGACATCAGATATTTTTATTTTTCCTATTATTGATATCTCATTGGCTTGTGAAGCTATGACATCTAATTGGATTTTAGATTCTGCTTGTCCTATTCACATTTGCAATACGTTGTAGGTGCTTACGGAAAGTAGACGATTGAAATATGGGGAAATACAGTTGCGATTCGGGAGTGGCGACTCTCTGGATGCAGTTGCAGTGGGCATATGTGAGATTTTATTACCCAGTGGGAGACTTTTGTTAAATAACTGCTATTTTCTGCCATGATGTGTGGTGAATATTATTTCTCTTTTTGTATTAGATATTGAATGATATAATGTAAATATTAAGAATAGTTCTTTATATTAATATGATAGAAATAATATTCAGATCATTTGTTGTCCAAATGAGCATGTTCATAACATATTGTGTACCTCACAATATATCTTTAATACTGGAATTAATAAACGTAAACAATCTGATATAAATAATACTGAATTATGGCACATTAGGTTAGGTCATATTGGCGTGAAACATCTAACCCAGTTGGTTACGAATGGTTTGATACATGATCTCACCATTGAACCTTATCCAACTTACGAATATTGTATTCGGGGTAAAATAACCAAAGCCCCATTTTTGGATGTTGGACATCGAGCCACTGACCTATTGGAACTTATACATTCTGATGTATGTGGTCCCATGAGTCAAACTGCTCACGGTGGTTTTTCTTACTTTGTTACCTTTACAGATGATATGTCATGGTACGATTATGTTTATCTTATGAAAAATAAATAGAAAACCTTTGAAAGTTCAAAGAACTCTACAATGAAGTAGAAAAACAGAATGGTCAATATATTAAATGCCTTCAATCTAATCGAGACGGTGAAAATATGAGTGGAGAGTTCACTGATTATTTAAAGGAGAATGAGATTCTCGCTCAATATACTCCTTCTGGCACTTAGCAGCACAATGGAGTTTTAGAGAGGAGAAATCGGACATTATTGAATATTTTCCGATCGATGTTAAGTTATACAGATTTGCCCTATTACTTATGGGGTTATGCTCTTTTAACTGCCGCTCATCTCCTGAATAAGGTCCTTCTAAAGTTGTTCCTATGACTCCATATGAGATATGGATCGGTAGGAAACCGAATCTTAGTTATATTAATATTTGGGGGTGTCATGTATACGTCAGGATGGCTCAACAAAATAAGCTTTTTCCTCGAGGGCAGAAGTTTAGGTTTGTTGGATATCCTTCAAATACGAGAGGATATTTTTTCTATGATATCGAGCATCAAAATATGTTCGTAGCTCGCTTTGTAAAAATTTCTAGAAATAGAATTTTTGTCTGAATGTGGTGATCATAGACAGGTTGAACTTGATGAAGTACAACCTGATATCAATTAACCAACGGAGGAACCTGAATTTCAAGACTATGAAGAATCTTCAGCACATACACTCCGTAGGACACAAAGGGTACTTAGACCTCATGAACGCTTGCAATTGATAAAAGAAAAGAGTCTTGATGTTCTCTTAGTTGAAGAGACTGACCCTTTTACCTATAAAGAATCGATATTGGACATCGACTCCGTGAAGTGGCAAGACGCCATGAAATCCGAGATGGACTCAATGCATGAGAATCAAATTTGGAACTTGGTTCCGCTTCCTATTGGTTGTAAATGGATTTACAAGAGGAAGCGTGGGCTCGATGGAAAGGTTGAAACCTTTAAGGCTCGACAGGTAGCTAAAGGTTACTCTTAGTGACCTGATGTCAACTACGATGAAACTTTTTCGCCAATAGCAATGCTAAAGTCTATAAGATTTGTTGTCAATTGCCGCTTATCATGATTATGAGATTTGAAAAATGGATGTCAAAACAGTTTTTCTAAATGGATTTCTTGACGAAGAAATCTATATGGAACAGTCGGAGGGTTTTGCATCCAGCGACAACTCGGGCATGGTATGCAAGCTGAAGAAGTCCATTTATGGACTTAAACAGGCTTCACGAAGTTAAAATCTTCGATTCGACGAGTAATCAAATTATCTAGTTTTCTCAAGAATTTGGAAGAATCCTATGTGTATAAGAAGGCCAATGGGAGTATGGTGGTATTTTTAATTCTCTATGTTGATGACATCTTTATCATTGGGAATGATATCGGGATGATGCAAGGCGTCAAAGCTTACCTTTGTAAAAATTTCTCCATGAAGGACCCGGGTGAAGTTTCTTATATCTTAGGCATAAATATCCATAGAGATAGAGAAATGAAGCTTATTAGGTTATCCTAATTAACGTATATAGATAAGATCTTAGAACAGTATAATTTTGGTAACTGTAAGACAGCAAATATACCATTCAGACATGGCTTATATCTTTCGAAGAAAATGTGTCCACAAATAAAATATGAGAAGATTAGAATGTCTAATCAGCCTTATGCTTCGTGTTCGGACAGCATCATGTATATCATGTTATATACTAGGCCTGATATCAGCTTCGCAATTAGTGTGACAAGCAGATATCAGTCTAATCTATGAAATGACCATTAGATGGCCATTAAACATATCCTCAAGTATCTTAAAGGTACTAAGGATAAGTTTATTATTATGGAGTAAACGAATTGCAAGTTAATGGGTATACGGATTCTGATTTTCAATCGGATCCTGATGATAGAAAGTCTACATCAGGATTCGTGTTTACCCTTAACGGAGGTGAAGTTTGTTGGAAGAATTCCAAATATGGGTCGACAGCTGATTCCACCACAGAGGAAACTGTATGTTAGGAACTTTATCACAGAATTATGAGTAGTCCCAAGTATTGAGAATCCGATTCCGTTATACTATGATAATACTTGAGCCATTGCACAAGTAAAAGAACCAAAGGCACGTCAGAAGTCGAAGCATGTGGAACGAAATTACCATATCATTCGAGACTAAAGCAAATCCAACCGGAGATAAGACAAATTTAGTCGAACATCCTTTATAAATCAGACAGTGAATATAGCATGCATAATATAACCAAACATATATGGATAAAAAATAATAAATATAATGACTAAATGCAAATAAGATAATAAAAAACAAGATGTGAAAACATATGCATATATATAACATAATATATGTGTATATGCTCATGATCTGTCTTCGGAGAAGTCTAGCCGAATATGTTGACTACGTGCCTAATATGTGCTTAGTGGTGTACATGTCCAACTGAATGTGCCCTATAGCTGATCGGATATACTGTATAATAGATAGAATCTAAACAAAATGTAATAAAGAGAATGGTGCCCTCAAGTTGTACCTTTTACTATAGTTAGCTCAGAAAAAAGCCTTTTGATGCTGGATCATTGCTTGGTTGTTGCTGAAAGAATGTGAACTCTAAGGATTCTACTAGTTGTTTCCTCTCATAATTCTCTCCAAATTTCAGGGTATCAATTTTGTAGAGTTTCTGTAGATAATTTCTTGATGATTATGTGAAGGGAGAAACTTTTTTTATAGCTAAAGATGGGACCGAGAATGGAAGAAAGAGACAAAATCCCCTCATATCTTCAATGATTTCCATATTTCTGCGTCAATTATAGCTCGAGAGATATTTGAATAGATGTGCATCTTAAGATATACATCCGGACGGACATTTCATGTTGTAATTTTAGTAACTGAAGATCCACGTGATTAATGACAGCTCAATACATATCCGGCCAGATATGCAATTCAAATTATATATCTGATTGGACATGAAATTTGAATTACATATTTGGATGGATATCAATCAGATCCATTGATTCCAGGGATTGATTATCATCATGTTTTTTTTTTACAAATGGATATATTCAACTGGATCTAAGGTTTTCGAGGTATGTTCGATTGGTGATTCTGGTTTGGATAAAAGATAGATCGAACATAGATGATGTCTTGCCATTGTTTGGCTATATTCTCTGAAGTTCTCTTCCCTTCTGGCATTCATCCTTGTAACTTTCCAAGCTTTCAGCGGTGTCCCCATAAAAGGCTTATTATCGGGCTATGCGTAAAAATACAATGTCTACAGTTACCTTCACTTTGGTAAGCTTGTGCAATGTATGATAATGTCAAGTCTATCAAAGTCATGCACGTATTTTTACTTACCTGGTCTGTCAAGCCTTGTCATACCACCTGACTTCGTAGTAATTTATTTGTTTGATAGATGTTCCCCCAGGCCTTTCGATGGTGATTGTGGGATGCCTCAATCCTTTGTTGTGACTCTATAGTAGGTGTTGGGTCCCCAAACTTTGTTCTCAATGATTCATTCCTTGTTCCCATGTCTTCACTGTGAGGCTTCATCACCCTATTCTCAAGCCTTTATCCCTCTTTCCCAATGTTTCATTCACTAATTTTTCATCGTGAGGCTTCATCTCTCATTCTCATGGCTTCATTATGAGGCTTCATCCCTCATTCACCAGGCTTCATTCCTTATTCACAAGGCTTCATTCTGAGGCTTCATTCCTCATTCTCAATGCTTCAATCCTCATTATCAAGGCTTTATTCCGAGGTTCGTTCCCAAGGCTGTATTATATTCCCATAGTGGTATGATCTCTCATTTTCGTTGCAGACATTTAAAAACCTAATTGTGCGACCTTCGACTACCACATCCGGATGGTCTCCGCCCCTAATATTCTTTTTAGGGGGCTTCTCCCTTTTCATATTGGTCTCTTTTGGGCGGGCCTCACCCTTAATATTTTTCTTAAAATGGGCCCACCCTTAGTATTCTTTCTTAAACGAGCCTCGCCTTAAGTATTCTTTCTTAAACGGTCCAGTATTTTCTCTTAAGAGGCACTCACCCCTAGTATCTTGCTTCTTTTCTTGGAGGCTTGCTCTGTTAAAACTTCCTAAAAGTGAAATGTTAGATATATGTATACATGTATGCATGTATGCAAATGATCGTTAGCTGCAAGCTCGCTCTTCGGCTTGTAGGAGTTCATGAGTCGTGTCACTTCTTCTGTATAGATATTGTCATATTTCTATTCGAGTCGTCCCTCAGGATCCTCAGATCATTGATTTTTCTTTCCATATTTCATTTACCATGCAATGAGTCTTCGTATGTTATCAAAAGATTTTTTTTCTTTTTCTTTGAAATCCCATCTCTTTACAAAGTATAAGCGTTGTCTAAATTCGGAATTCAATTTCAATGAAGGTTTCACCTTTTAAATACTTCTCCACGTGTGTGTGTGATTATTTTATAAAGAATTACGTGCAACCAAGATCGGTTTATACTGGCGCTAAGTGTAGATTAGTGCCGACACTTTAGTTCTTTCTTCATCTTTTCCATGGTCGAAGTAATCTAATAATTAGTTAAGGATCAATAAAATTTCTCAAATTTTTATTTTATATCTCGCTTATCTTTTATCTCTAACTTCCTTAAGTCATCACATTGTATTTTAACATTTGTGATGCGAATCCCTAGTTACTCAATAATTTCACTGACTCAAGTTGCTTTGTATACACAATATGTAACATCCTCTTCCAATAGATACTACCGGCAAGGAATAAGTCGTCCTATCCCTCTGAGCATCAGACTCTCTGACTATGATCAACACTATAAACTCTATCTCAAATGTAAACTCATATATGGACCATTGCCCAAATCAACAACATGAAATGTACTTTAATACTTATAACTGTTTATTCAATGCAGTACATTATATAATCCAGTCATGGACTCTCTAACTTATTACATATAAAGTCTCCACTATATATAATACATGATACATGACTTTACTTGACTCTGACTAAACTGAACTCGATCTATTAGACCCAAACACCTTAGTGACTACCATCAGTATCCATCCTATTAAGCTTGTCCTCCTGGTATATTTACAAAATAGAGAAATTGAAAGTGAGAGGGTTAGATCATTTGAACGACATAGTGAGTGGACAATTTAAAATGGAACTGAAATATATGATAAAACATCCATTGTTCTAAAATCGTTTCTGGAAAACTGATTATTTCTGAATACTATTTCTTATCTGAAAATAATTTTCAGAAAATCTTTCTTTCTGTAAAACTAAATTATTTCTAAAACTCTTTTGTAAAACTGCTCTTTCATAAAACCATCATTTTTGAAAACCATATCTTTGAAAATATTATCTCTGAAAATCTAATGCATGGGGGCGTTAGATACCACCGTCCCCCCATATGCCTAAACTAGTGGTTTTGGGGTGTTATGTCTCGCCGTCCCCCAAGACACTAAACTAGAGCTAGACGTGCTGATCCATGCTATCATCATGATCCTGAATCTATGGTCTTGGGGTGTTACGTCTCGCCGTCCCTCTAGCCTTCAAATTTAGGATCTAAGGGCGTTATGTATCGCCGTCCCCCTACTCCTGCTCTACATGTTCACATGTTATGAATCCGTCAATTCCATAAGTCACATCTGAGGTGGGTTTTTCCCCCATGCCTCCAAAAATCACAAAATCATACTTTTGAAATCAATCTTTCTAAAAACATTATCAATTTGTAAAACATATGTAATCAAAATTGGCTAACGCCCTATATGCTTTAAAAGTATATCTTAGTTCCAAACAAATAAGTAAATAACAACTTTGAGAGAAAAAAATGTTCACTCACTGATTTTAGGATATGGCTAGTACTAACTCGCTTCGTGGAAGGAAATTACAGTTCATGCTGATAATCTATAATCGATAAACTTAGTTATAATATAAGTCATGGAATATGTTTCAGAACTGTTATCACTATATATTGTACTACGCTTGTGACATGATATGTTTCGTAGATGTATGGTGATATGAAACCCTTAGAGTACCCTCTAACTTCCTAGGATGAAATTGAAATGGTAAAATCTAATTTTGAGAAAATGCCAAGTGTCGTGATGCCAGACAGTGTCGCGACGGTTGCCCAATTCCAAGGCCAAACACCAACTCTTCAATAATAATGCCCAAAACAATCACCATCATCATTATCCAAAACTTCATCTCAACTTAACATAATCTCATTTCATATCATCAACCCAAACATAAACCATTTATTTTAATATCATCAAATCATAAAATATAATCCCCTCATGATTTCGTACACATATAGGCTTCATTCCATGCTAATAATATCATGTCACTTCTCAAAATGCATGCTAATAACACTTTCAATGCAAATTAAGCAATTCCAATCCATAGGGTATGCAAGGGTGTGAATTTGCATTAATTTCTTTATCCAAAACTGAAAAATAATGAAATAATAGAGTTAGAAACTTATTTTTATGAGAATCATCACTCTTTCAACAAAGTTTGCATGAGGAAGAAGAAAAATTTTGAAAGCTCCCCTGCCCTAACTCAAGTTTTTTTTTTATAGAAGAAAATGAGTGAATAATGTCCTTTTTATAGATAAATGGTTGTTTTTGTGTATTGAAATAAGTGGCTAAGATGGTGCCACATCACCCAAATCTAGGCCACTCTCGAAAGTTGCTGTAGTAGTCATTTTAATCTCGATTTTTGACTTATTTATGATTCGAATTTGGAAAAATATTCAAGCAGAAGTTGTTGGTCTTGGTCTTAGATTTCCGACGATATATAAATCATAAAAATCGAAGATCGTATGAAAAAGTTATGCCCAAATACTATAGGTTGTCTGGAATAGAACATAAAGTAACTTTCGTACTGGAGCTACACGGAATTTTCGAATGTTCAAAAAGTACTTTCATGAGCATATACATAGTTGCACATGATTTATATAATGTATTATGCCACTTTTACATTGTAGTCATTGAAATTTCCGGGGAGTTACACAATATTTGGGTTGTTGTTTGACGTAAAAGTACCCGTGGGGTTCACAATACTTATGGTTACTAAACAATCCAAACAACAGAGTAGATTTTATGGGATTCGTCCTTTTTTCTCTATTTTCTTTCTTTTTCTCACTTCCTTTTCTTTTTCTTTATCAGATTTTATTTTTTTTATTTTTTTCTTTTATTTGCGTAATCTCATTAACCTAGTGTCATCTTAGACATAACTTAAAAATTATTTTATTTTGTGTATAAAAAAATAAAATATAAAAAATTATTTTTATTCTTATGTTATTTCTTAACATGTTATTTTTGTTCCTTTCATTTAGAATTATTTAAATTTGTGAATTCTCCATAAAATTATTTAAATTTGATTTTCATATACTCATTTGACAGGTATTATCAACATACATGGTAACATATGATAATGGGTTGTCACTGGAAATTTTGTAATATTCAGTTTTCTAATTTGTTGGAGGTAGCACCTAAAAGAAATGGAGTTTATGTTTTTATATCAAATAAATAAATAAATAAATAAATAAAAACTAATCAAGTTTCTACTTAGTAACTAGATATCTTACCTCAGCAAACAATTATTGTTTGCGTAAAAAGATATAGCTTGAGTAAAAAAAAGGAAAAAATGTGAATAAATTCGATTTTGTAGCCTCTCTAACTCAAGCAATTAAGTCCGTAGGAGTGTTTTAACACTTGGTGTCCTAAAGCCAACTGGTCTGTGAGTCACTGGACCAAAGCTCGTTAAATGGGTTAAGGAGAAAACTTAAGAAAATCAAACACTTTTCGTTTCGTCATCTGAGATCCGAGCAATTAAGTCCGTAGGGAACACCTAGTGCCCTAAAGCCAACTGGTTTGAGAGTCATTGGCCCAAAGCTCGTTATAAGGGTTGAAGATTTATTATTCAAAAAAATATATATAAATAAACTGTCATTGCCAAAAATGTGTAAATTCTGATATAATTTTATGACAAAAATATTACTCTTTTTTTCAACAAGACCTATGAATATTATAGGTATAATAAATTGATTGATACTTTATCTCATGTGTGTATGAAAAATGATAAAATGTACATGAGGATTTACTTATTTCATAATTTAGAAAGACATAAATTAATTACTAACTTGAATAAGAATTCTTTTCTTTTTAGTTTTCGCTTAAAATACTAAGGATTAGTGATAAGTTGGTTGGGGTGTGATGAAAACATTAAAAAATACACATTTATTAAAAGAAAAATTAATCATTTTACACTTGTAATTTCATTAATCCTCTTAATTTAGCACAATTGTGAAATAATAATTAAATTTATGTTTTATATATTTTTATTGTGATTTTTATTTTTTATGTAGGTGAAATAATACTTTAGATGCATAACTAGAAAAATAGATGTGATATTTGGATTTTGAAGGCCAGAAACTTGAAAGGGTGTTCGAACAGTGTACAATTTCAAAAATTCCATCTTTGTGTAATTTTCATATTTTGGCCATAAGTTTTTACCTCGTTATCAGATTGAAGCAATTTCAATTTCAGATGAAAGAAGATTCAAATATCTATAACTTTTGTCCTCATAAGAATTTCTAGTTATGCGGTTTTCAAGGTCTAAATTGATGAAGAAATCAATGTGTGTTGCATATAATATTAATTATTTGAAATAAAAAAATAAAAAAATAAAAATGGTTCAAAAGTCACAATCCATCTTTCGATGGATTGTGACAATTGTTTAAATTTATAGAATAAAATAAAAATGAAAAAAATATAAAAAATATAAAAAGATGACTTGAAAATGATATTTTCTTTAATATTGTAATTAATTGCATTAGAAAAGAATTTATAAGTGTTTAGCCATCTATTATAAATAGAGGTGTTAAATATCTTATTTCCTCAGCAAAAAAAATCTCATGGATCTCTCTTAAGATTTATAGGATGGGCTCTTATGTGTATTTTTTCTTTTGTAATTTATTTTTTTTATTAATAAAATTATGAGTGTTTTTATTTATATTTTGTTCTGCTAATTTGTATCATATTGGGATAAAGGGTGCAGCTAATGGTATGAAAATATAGGTGATTTTTATTTATATTATATTTTATAAATTGTGATTATCTCCTTAGTATTCTCTAAGTCGCAGAGCGATAGGTCGATCTCTATGTTTGTGACATATTAGTTTAAAAATTCTTCTACTAGCGCCCTTCAATCTTCTTCACTTTCTTCTCTAAGTTGTGGTACCATACCACTGGTGCTCTTTCAAGCAACTTCCAAAATATCTTCTGAACTTGGCGTTGGAATAAACCTGTAGAACTCATGAATGACACCTACTGACAAAGATACACTTTTGGGTCTCTGGTTTCGTTGAAATTTGTCATTTCAGGCATTTTAAACTTGGAGGGCAACTGCTTTTCGAATGCCATAGCATTATAGTCTAACAGATCATCATGTTTTCCTTTCATCTTCTAGGCCACTGCCTCTATTTGTTCCTTCGATTTTTTTTGAATTCGGTCTCAGTTAAAGACTTGGCCTTTTTGCCCGCAACATATTTAGCCATGTTACCATCGTCATCTAAGAGAATAATTTCTACGGTTTTCTTATTCTCAAGCTCCTTGAGCCTCTTTTCACTAGTTTTAGCCTCCATCTTTCGAGGCGCGACCAAGTTGGCAATAGTATCGACCAAGTTTTGCATTTGTTCTATCTTTTTATTCACGATCGTCTCCAACTGATTTATACGGAAACTGTCATTGCTGGCCATTTCTGAATTTTCTAACTGCTTCTGACTAGTTTTCCTTCTTTTCTAACCCAATGGGTCGTTATGATGGCTGCATCACCAAGTGTAAGCGTGATGCGTGCATGCATGCAATACATCAAATGCATGAAATGGTATGCTTAATCCGCATATACCCTTCCAATCTTATTTCTCTCCCACACGTAGTAAGTCTATATCTGTACTAGGTTTGGTTTGGCTTAGCTTATGCACCAACACGGTACATAAGCTTGTTCTCTCTTATGCTACAAAGGGTAAACCTTGGTTACTTCGATTCCGTCCCATCATTAAAATACAAAGGTTGCCCATTAATATAATGACTAAACCTAATATGGAGATAGTGTCAATATCTGAAAATGATGAATTGGACCCTTGGTAATCACGGTTATATTGGGATACGCTTAGAAATATTTAGAGATATCCAAATGGGCAAAAACAAGGCGTACCATTTCTGGATGAAATCCAGTAGGGGTATCAGACTTACGTTTTGGAGCTCTTGGATCATAACTAAACTTTTTAAGCCCAGCGAGATTTGCATACAATGTGGCCCGTTATCATTCTAAAGTATTTGGCCCAATTATTATGAAAATATAAACTTGTCCCAATTGAAAAGGCCCAACAAGTTTACATCCCATGATAAAAGGTTCAAACAACTTCAAATGATTGGAGACTCAAACAAAAGCATAAGGGGGGCTTCTATAGGATAACAATTATGAGATTTTTATGTGGGCTTATAATGGTAAGGCTTAGGCTCTTATCGGTGAAGGGTTGTCCACAACTAGGTCTTCTTACTTAAGGGTTCAATCGACCGACTAAGCACACCGTGTTTATACCCAAGAACATGAAGGGTAAGTATCTACATCCTATATTACGTGGTGGAAGACGTTGTGGTCGATCCACTACCTAATCTGATCTTCAGTTTATTTTAGTCACTCTCTTTGATATAATATGGTCTCACTCTATTCTCCTCGATCATATAGAACAAATCTTTGCAGTGCAAATAATCTATCATCAGATACCTCCAAAGATAATAATTGGTTGCTGTCAGCTTAATCATCACACCAGAAGATAAATCTTCAATTTTCATTTTAAATTTACAATTTAAAGTTTAAAATGAAAATATGTCAAAATCGGGGATTATTTTCATAAATCGGAGGTCACTGTTAAGTCTAAAACAGTAAAAAATGATGGATTTGACTATTCGTTGGTCAAAATCTGACATAAGGGCCGATTTATAAATTTTAAAAACTTATGGAGTCAAATTATAAATTTCAGAGACTTTAAGGGACTCGATGAAATTTATCAGGGATGCTAACATAGCAGACACGTGGCTGGTGACATGGCATAAATGGGATCGGCTTTGCTAATACGGCTGATGACGTGACAGACATGTGTTATTAATGTAGCATCTGATGTGTCCGACTCCTTGTTGATGTGGCTGATGATTTTACGCTGACGAGGTACTGATCGTGTGCTGATGTGGCACTGACGTGGATTACACATCATCATTTTCAACCCTAGACAGGTGTGCGGCGCATGGCGGGTGGTGGCTCTTGGAGACTCTCTATTTGGCGCGTGTGGTATCCTCTAGTCTCAGTTTGATCACAGGAAAAATACCAATGTGCTCGTCTCGACATGAACAAGCTGATGATATGGTCAAAACTGATTTTTGAAAACTTTTCTGAAACTCGAATTTTCCGAACCTAGTTATGTTCTTTGATTTTATGACCCCCAATATATAATCAAAGCTCTGATACCACTTGTTGTGATTCTCTAATCACTGAAGAGTTTTCTATGAGAAAAAAATAAATAATCTATATTACTACTTAATAGAATTTACAAATATTACAAAACTTGTACAAAAAAATCTCACACACTAACTATACTCCCTACCAAGCTCTCTTGCCTTGGAGCTTGCTTGTTGGGGTTTTTTGAGCTCTCAATTGAAAGCTCAGTTTATAGTGAAACTCAAGCTCACTATTACAACCACTTAATAAATGCACCTAAAGCTTTTTTTGATGCTTTGCAATATTGTCAATAGGTTATGATCTCTTTTTTGACAATGATGGTATCAATCTTTGAAAAATGTATACAAATTGATGCATGGAAGCTGAATACTATAATCCAGAGTAAGCAAGCTCGTAGAAATTGGTAAAATGAAGCTACGCTTGAGTTGGCTGGCCATTGGAGAAGAAACAGAAGCCATTTGAAATAATGTTTTTTTTTTTTTTAATATTAGAATATTTGTGTTTTCAAGAGCTTTGCTATGGAGAAGAAACATGGCGTGAGTGTCGGTGCGTGGAGACTCTACTTAGCGAGTACGGCGTTCACTGGTCTCCGTTTGATCGTCGGAAAATATCATCGTGATCGTCTCGACGTGAACAAGTTGATGGTATGGTCAAAACTGATTTCTAACAACTTTCCTAAAACTCGAATTTTCAAAACTGAGTTTTGTTCTTCGGTTTTACAACCTCAATATATAACCAAAGCTCTGATATCACTTCTTGTGATTATCTGATCGTTGAAGAGTGTATTGTGGGAAAAAATAAATAATCTCTATTACTACTTAAATAGAATTTAGAAGTATTACAAAACTTATACAAAAAACCTCACACACTAACTATACTCTCTACCAAGATCTCTTGCCTAGGAGCTTACTTGTTGGGGTTTGTTTAAGCTCTCAACTGATAGCTCAATTGATAGTGAAACTCAATTTCACTATTACAACCACTTAATAAATACATCTAAAGCTTTTTTGGTGGTTTGTTATATTGTCAAAAGGTGGTGATCTTTTTTTTTTTTAACAATGATGGTACCAATATTTGAAAAATATATGGAAATTGATGTATGGAAGCTGGATACTATAATCCAGGGATACCATTTGGAGTAAGCAAGCTCCTGAAAATTGATAAAGTGAATCTACTATTGAGCTGAAATTGTTTATTTTTTTTTGTGTTTTTTTTTTGTTAGAAGACTTGTGTTTCTAAAAGCTTTACTATGGAGAAATACGCAAGTAAACAAACCTATAAAAGTTTGTGCCTATATATTTAAATGTATTATAAAATTATTATTAATATTTATGTAAAAAATAATAATATTTCCTAAATTGATTAGTTAATTATAATATTGAATTATGAACATTATTAAATTATTACATTTTAGTAAATATTTTATGAGAATTAAAAACCATTATCCTTTTTATAATAATGATACACAATCAAATAGAATTTTATGCAACACTTGTTTTGGAGTTCAAAATCCAAGGGCATGCCGTTTCATCTTGATCTTAGCATCAAAACGGCGCGCATCGAGTCACCCGAATGCCCAGCAATTCAAGGTGAAAAGACGCAATTAGCCTTATCATTATCCATTTCAGGAGAAAATCTTTGGTGCAACAGTGGTACCACGTCATCCATGCAACAAGCCAATCATCCTTTGACACGCGTGCTAAAAAGTCAAAAAACAACTAAAAAATAGGGAGAAAATTAAACATATTATTTTTTAATTGGTTGGTGGTACCACATCATCCATACCACTGTTGCACCAAAGATTTACTCCCATTTCAGAGGGATCCACTCTCTCAAAAACCCTAAATCCCCCCATCACTATGAATACTTTGCAAAACAAATTCAATTCATCTATAAGATGAATCATTTTCAAAAACCTTAATTTTACACTTCAATCCAAAGAAATTCTTTGAAGAAACCTTCAAATGGCTCTGAAAATTTTGAAGCCCCCAATAACCCTTCGCTGTTATAATACCCCGACTATTACTGCAAATTCAAGCTTGTTTTTATTTCCCAACTCCAATCCTCATACTTTCCTCGGTACCCATCTCTTCATTGCTTGCATTTTCAATGTTACGAGAGATTATTCTGTAAAAAAATGATTTTTTTTTTTTAAATGTAATCAATGTTCAGGGAGATTGCTGAAAGGCCAGAGACAATATCCCATCAGAAGCTTCGCTGTTGCTAGCAATGCCAAGTCAGAAAAGATTCAAATACCCAAAAAGTACTCTTTCTTTCTATTGCATATAAAACTATGGCTATTTCTTGCATTATCCTTTTCAGATAGATGTTAAAATTTGAATTGAAGTGTTGAGAAAGTCAATTATTTGTAAGAGGGGTAATTTGATAGGGAAAAATGGCTTTTTTCCCTATCAAATTATTAAAAAATGGCATTTTAAACTTGTGTATTTGATATATTCTGTTTTGTTATTTGACATTTTTTCAGGAAGAGGAGGCTGGATGAAATATGTCTTGAAAGGTTTCAGCAATATAGTCGAACGTACATACAGTCATGGATCTTACAAGGTAGGCTAAATTACTGAATTGCATTAACAAGGCCCTTTTGAATCTTGGTTCTATGCACAATATTTTAGTTTTGATAGAATATGGAATATGGCTGGCATTTTAATTTTGTGATTTTACATGATTAGTAAGTAATACTGTAAATCATAGTTTATGGCGAGTATTTATTAAAGCTTTTATGTAGGTATCAGATTGAATTAGAGATTTGCATTGTGAACTCCTTTAGTTAAATTAGTTTAGAACTGATGGTCAACTTTAGTTGTTTTATTATTTGATGAACCTGTCTCTCAAACTCATTTATGGTATAGGAAAAGTGTTTGTAGATGGAAAGATGGTGAACAAAGCTGGAACAGCTGTCTCTGATAAGGCTGTTGTAGAAATAATTGCTCAAGTGCCAAAATATGTATGTAGGTGATTACTTCTCAAAATGACTCATCATGCAATTTCAGTCATAAATATTTTGTTTTATAGTGGCATTGGCTAGTAATTATTCAGATTTTACTCTACTGTTCATTTGTTCAGAGCGGGACATAAGTTAGAAGCTGCCATTGAACAGCTGGGTGTTGATGTAGCTGGCAAAGTAGCTCTTGATTCAGGTTTGTCCACTGGAGGGTTTACCGATTGTCTGCTTCAGTATGGTGCATCATTTGTTTATGGGGTTGATGTAGGTTATGGACAGGTAATGGGTATTTATTTTTCCTTTTTCTTTCTTAGAAGGCAATGTCTTTTCTGATTGTCCGATGAACAAAATTCTCAGTTTTTGTTTGATTATGGATGCTGAATTCTTCAATAGGTTGCCGACAAAATTCGTCGAGATGAACGTGTTTCCGCTATAGAACGAACAAATTTAAGATACCTTACTACCCTGCCCCAGAAAGTTGATTTGGTGACTTTGGACCTTTCATTCATTTCTATTCTCACGGTAAGGTATCAAATGCTGATGAACTGTGGTATTGCTAATTTTCTGAGATCTTTTAGTTGTTTGCATACTTTTCCCACCTTTTGATTCCCCAGCTTGTAGGCTCGTTGCTTAATGGGGTTACACCTTCTCTTTTTGGCACTTCTATCATGCATCACCCACGGATAGAAAGAGGAGACAAGTGAATAAGATGATATATTGATAATTATTCAGGACAGAGTAATTGTTCTTGTGAATCTAATGCTTGTTGAACATTATCCTAATGCTTCTTATTCAAGCAGGTCATGCCTGCTGTGGTAAATTTGATGAAGGAAGAAGCAACTTTGCTTACCTTGGTCAAACCTCAATTTGAAGCTCGCAGGTCACAAGTAAAAACTCTTCTCCATTATATTTATATCACATGTATTCAATATAGAGTCTATATGATTATTTTATATTTTGAAAATTTATGGGTATTCAATAAGGATTTTAAAAAATTCTTTAAAATCCCTAGGTATTAGATAAGAATTTTAAAATGTTCTTTAAAATCTTGAGATATTCAATTAGGGTTTTAAAAAGTTATTTAAAATATGATAATATTCAAAAGTCCATTGATTTTAAATGATTTCATTAACTGCTGGATTTTAAAGAGTAAAAGAAGATCAATTGAAATCTAGTGTTATTAAAGGCGCAAGGCGCACCGAGGCGCAAAAGGTCCTGGAGCCTAGACGCACGCCTGAGGAATGTGAGGCGCATATTTGTATATATAATTTTTTCAATTAGAAAGAGGAACATTTATATTCTTTTAATCATTTTGTTTTGAGTATTTTTTAATATTTTGACCAAATTATGACAAAACATTTATAAATTATTGCACTCAATTAAATTTATATACATCACTATTTTCATAACTAAGTTGCTATTATAAATAAGATATTAATATTTACTTATATTGTCTTATGTACAATTTTATTATTGACTAGTTTAATCTTTTGGTTAAAATTATGTTCCCAATAATTATAAATGTATGATCTATTATTAATTATTATGGCAAACATTTATATTTTACAAAATATAAAATTTTCTTATAATTTTAAACAATCCCAACAAATTATCTAAGAGTCATGTCAAAAGTAAATAAATTAAGTTAAATTATGAGATTTATTGTTATTATTATTATTTTTTAAATCTGTATGCTGGAAAAAAACCAAAAAAGGTACAAAAAAGAGCTTTAATCAACGAAATTGGGTCAAAAACCAAGATTTTTGGCATTATGCGCCTAAGGCGCTCCTCATTCATTGGCATCAGGCGCGCGCCTCATTCATTGGCATCGCCTAGGCGCTCGCCTGATTCACGTCGCCTCGCCTGGATACCCTCTAGGCGCAATGGCTAGCACCTGAGGCGCGCCTTTGATAACACTGTTGAAATCTTTTATTTAAACAAGAGATTTCACACTTTGCCAATAAAATTACATGTTTGGATTTTATTTTTAAAACAAAGAATTCATAGATCCATGGATTACAAAAAATAAACACAATCAATAACAAGTGCCTTATATAAATAAAAATTCCGTTGTGAAATCTGCCATTATATAAGAAATTTGACAAATTTCTCTTTTCTCTTATGAACTAAAATACGTTTTTCTTGATTTTTTATTTTCTTTCAGATTTTATTTCAAGATATTCATTTTTATCACTTTGATTAATAAAACACAATGTTTGTTGTCATTTATGATTGAACAAAACTATTGTATTTTATTTTCAAGACATGCAAACCACTTACTTTTAGGATTTTCTTCCTCATGAAATTCTTTGTAAAATTTGCTTTCACATTTAAAATCAAGTCTTGTGATTTTCAACTTTTATTATCATAGTAGTAAAAGATCATAGCTTGAAAACTCCAAGGCGGCCTGTCGCGTGACACTCGAGTCGAAGCGGCTCGAGACAGACATCTCAATCCGAAAGCTCTAAAGTTACTATTTTTCAAATATATAAATAAATAAATAAATATGTATATATATATAAAGGAGTTGAAAGTTAGGACAAATAGTCTCGACTTAAGCTTCTTTATAAATTAAAAATATGCATAAAACTAAATTCCTAATTTTGAAATCCTAATTGGCAGTGTTAACCGCGTTGACAAGGTAGCTCGGTCCTGGTGTTTTCTTGAAAATGGGAAAACAATTATTATCTTTAAAAATAACCAACATTTACTATTATTTTTATTTTGTTTGTTATATTTGTTATTAATAAAATTAATTACGATAGGAATTATATATGATGATGACTCTTTGGAGGATGACATTTTAAACTCATATTTCATGCTATTAGACACAAAGTATAGCCTATTTAGAAATTATCGGTTATTTTCTTTCATGAACCTATTTTATTATGTTTCATTTTGTTTAGTTTTGATCAGTGTTTAAAAAAACGGTTGAGGCGGCCGCCTCGAGGCGCCGCCTCGCGGCGATGGCGCCTCGAGGCGGCCGCCTTATGCGGTTTTTCTGAGGCGCCCGCCTCTCTGCTCGTGAGGCGGCCTGAGGCGCCCGCCTCACCCGCAGAGGGTTTTTTTTTTTATTTTAAATTTTCTAAAATGAAACGACGACATTTTGGGCTTCCAAAACGTCGTTGTTCCATTGACCAACTGAGTGCTAGTAGAGCACCTGCACAAAAAAGGAGCAGAGACCAAACTAAGTTAATCTTGTACAAATAATGCAATTTATATAATCAAATTAAAAAATAATACGACTTTATGTTATGTGTTAGGGAAAGGGAAAGTTTCACAATTAGTGGATGAAGACAATACAAGTGAAAGAGGTTCTTTGGATGATGACCCATCTGATGATGACATAGATTTTGACCCAAGCTTCACGCCGCTAGACACTAATGATAGTTTATTTAGGGATTAGTTATCAATAATTTTTTGAACATACTATTAATTATGAAGAAAGTAATGTATTTTGGATTACTTATCAATAGTTTTTTGAACATACTATGAATTATGAAAAAATGAATGTATTTTGGATTTTTTTCCGCTTCGGATCGAGGCGCCCGCCTCACCGCCTCGAGGAGGTCCACCTCGCGCCTCAATGGCCGGCCGCCTCGAGGCGCCGCCCCGTATTTTTAAACATTGGTTTTGATGGATGTTTTTGTGTATTAGTTGTTATGGATTTATTGTAGATGATTAATTTTGATGCTTTTAGTTTTTCGTGTACGCCTTGAGGCTGCATGTCTCACCTCATGCAGGGGACCGCCTTGTATCTCATATCGAGTTTTTGAACTTTATAAAAGATAAGAGTTGAAATAATTTTTATTCCATTATTTATCTTTTAATCATTTTTTTAATTTTTATTTTAATTATTAGAATAATCCTTGAATTTGTTAATATCCAATAAAATACTACAAAATATATTCATTAAAATCTGTCAATGTATGGATTTAACAGAATCCATGGATTATAAAAAAATTCATCATAATCAATTAAAATCTTAATTGAATACACCATCCTAAATGTTTGAGTTCTTGCCTTTGTTGGATTCCGCTGTATATAACTAAATGAATCTGAAAATGATGTCAATGAGGGAACCACCTTCTCCTCGTAAACATGGCTTTGTGATTATACCAAATTCACCAGCTTCTTCTTTAACTTGGAAATATTGCTCACATGAAATTTTCCTTTGTCACTTTTCTTCAGTTAAGGACGGATTGCTATCATAATCTTGTGTTTCAGTTCATAATTTAATTGTTATTGCAGGTAGGAGGTGGCGGGATTGTGAGAGATCCTTTAGTCCATAAGGAGGTATGAAAATTTTCTCCTCATTATTTCCTGATTGATCTCACTTCTTTGTTCATATGTTCAAAGTTCTTTTTTCTTTTAGTTTATGTTCCAAACATTTTGAACCTGATTATATATGTTTCAATGACTTGAAAGCAGTAGATAAAAATCTGTTGATTGGGTTCATTTTTTGCAGGTTCTTGAAAAGATCATTAAAGGTGTAGAAAATTTCGGATTCCAGACTAAAGGATGGATTGAGTCTCCTCTAAAAGGCGCAGAGGGTAATACAGAATTTCTTGTTTGCTTTACTCGGACAGCTGAGAAACAAGCAGAGCAGTAGAACATGAGAGAAAATGTGCATTATGCCCAAACATAATTAGAGGAATACTGTAGTGGAAATCTACTGGAAACTTGCAATTAACCTGTAGAAATTTTCTTGCATCTGATCTTGTAAATTTGAACAAAGTGTACAATTCAAGGTATCATTGGTCGGGTTTTCAAATGTATGTTCATTTTTATTTTTGCCTTGGGACAGTAATATTTTCTTTAACAGTGGCCATCAACTACGACTGTTTACTATCATTCAACATTTCAAAAGGCATCTTAAGACCAACAACCTGGCCAACAACTGAGAACCAAGACACCAGATATTGTTCAATATCAACTCCATATTTGGTTACTGTGGTATCACCAAGAAAGAGCAACTTCATCCACTCGCTTGTCCCACATGGATGTAATTTATACCACGGCCTGTTTAAGTAGGGATGTTCCTGCAATCAATAATTTCGATTAACAGGTTAAAGTAATCGAAAAACAACAATAAGCATATCGATCTATTTCAGTCGCTCAAGGCAATGAAAGAGGAGAACCTCCTGAGTTATGAATGTCCATTTTGATTCTGACAAAACCTTAGCAGAACAAGAAGGAAGATCTTTTTCAATTTCATCCAACACCAATTGTTGTCCCCCTGTGAAACAATGAAAATCAGAGCAATATGTTCTTCAGAAAGCAATAGAGTAGACAATGAAACAACTGATCAATCAAACTGGAATCATGAACTACGCTCATGGTGATTATCAGATTCTACTCGTCTGATGAATTTAACCATATTGAGATTAACATACCTCTGCCGTAAGAGCGGAAATATAGGACTGGAACCCTATATGAAGCACTGTAGATTACATGAAAATCGTAGTAGTGTTCTTCACGATCACAGATATGGACCTTCCCAATAGAACAAAAACACAGACCAGCACAATTGAGAAACAGTTACGAGATGCGTAAAACAAGGATGTCAGTTAATATCTACTCACTAAAGTGGCAGTATCAATGGGCTCATCTTCATTAGAGCAACTGGTTTCTTCTTCCCCTATGCAAGTTTCTTCACCAGGATCTTCCTGTTAAATAACAGTTACATTATCCATAACATCTACACTGCAATCAAAAGAGATACGATTCAACATAACATCAAAGGCCAGACCTCTCTTAACCTGAGAAGGCAAATGTTTTCAAGTGACAAGTATCCCTCCACCTGAAAAAGGATTGATAGAACTTTTCCAACATGAACAAAATACCATAGGGAATCACAAAAATGAACTATTAAACAAACCTCATCCTCATGAGATCCAACCCAAGGTTGTTTTTTACAAGCAACCCATGACCACGAAGAGAAACTGGGATTGAATCTTTTCCATTTCTCGGAAAATTTACAAGCAGCGCGAGAAAAATCACTTAATGAGAGGGTTCCATCCCAAGATAATACATCCATGATTGCACTGCAGTAGTTGAAATAAAGAGGATTAAACAAACATGATTATGAAAAATTTCACTCTTACCTCAAAATAAACAATTTTTGATTCAATTCCAATGACTCCATTACCTGAAATTGTGAAACAACTAAAATTCATGCAAAAAAAAATCTTGTTTAATAATGATTATCAGAATCGAATACGCCTTCATCTAATGAAACATGCAGTGTATATTCAAAGAGAGTAAAACCCAGAACACAGAATTGACTAAAATCGATCTAAATATCTAAGAGAAGCCTCTGACCTTGTGAAATTTGTGTCTGAAAGAAACAACTGCCTGTCTTCGCCTGTTCTCGTCTCTTTTAACGAATTGGCTTTGTTTTGTTATGTACTATTTCGTCACGCTTTATATGATACATCGCTTACTTGTTTATACTTGATTTCAATAATTTATTTCTTCGAAATAAAATAAAATTGTAATTTGTGAACAAAAAAGAGGACGGGAAATTTAGGGATTGTAAAATTTTCCTAACACACACTCGTTATGGCACCGGTCTTCCAATCGTTCCACTTAAATCTCGGATGTTGACGGTCATGCAGAGAAGCCCGTTTGCAACACTCTCTGCGCAGCAAAACAGAAACGAATGCTTAGGAGCAGCCAAGGATATCGTCAAGGGGATTTCATAATTTTTAAGGATTTAATTTCTCCTTAGCTGTTGACCCCGGCTGTTACAAATAAAATCATAGAATCAAACGATCGAGGTATAATTATTTGTAAACCATAGCTCTGAAGATCTTCCATGGAGATGGGGGTTGTAATTTTTATTTGGATTAGCTTAATTCCTGCATCTTAAACCACAAAAGTTATTACTTTTTTTTTTTTTTGAAATCGTTGGAAATCCCACCGCCAAATCACCCATTTCGGGCTTAAACCCCGACTATCCCAAATTCTTACAAAAAAAAAAACACACTTCCTTAATTCAAATCCAGAACCTACACCACCAAACCACGACCAAAAGTTACTACTTACAAAGACTTTTGGAGCCGGAGCTAAATAAACGTATCATCTGCAGATTTTCGACATCGAGTTCCAAAATTCAGAAGCATTTTTTTTTTCACATTGGGGTGGAATATGAAGAATGATCATTCTCAATATTCTCTACATTATATGACACTAAATAATAAATAGTGTTACACTGTCGCTATTCCACAAAAAAAAGGGATACTAGATCATTTGATTGATTACAATGGACATATAGAATATGCATCCCCAGGATCATTATCATTACAAGCAAACAGGAGCGGCCACTTCAGAAGCAAAACCACTGTCACAGCTTTGATGGATTTGTAGCACTCGTTTCATATCTAGGATCAGAAATTAAATAGAAGGTGAGCAGTATTCTATATACATCTTTACAGTTGTATCATGCATAAGACAAAATTACTAAATCATATGCAGCTCATAAATATTTTCATACTGATTAATCAATTGCGTTTATTTGAAATGTCCAGATCAATATCAAGATGTCATGTTCCCGGAGAATCCATATAAGCATAACCAGAGGTCACTTCTCTTAGGTTTCATGAAATCAATAGTCGGCTAACATGCAAACAATTTTCAATCATTCTATCCTTGCTACTTCCATAATAGCGCAAGTTCAAAAGTCACAAACCTATCTAAACATGACTCCTAGAATGCCTTATCATGCTTGTGTATCTCACCCAAACGCATTCGAGCGAGAGAGAGAGAGGGGATTATCATACATTAGCGTGGGTAGAGGATGGTCATGAACCAATTTTTATGTTTGTAAACTTGTTTACATGTCATCTGCCACTGGGCTTTTTACAATAGGGACACTTCCGGATGAGGAAACCCCGTTGTTCTCTCCAGCTTGTGGATCAACTCCATTTACTCCCACCTGTTGAGAAATTTTAGCCTTCTTCTTTTTCTTCTTGGGTAAGATGTGCACAGCAGGCGGCAAAAGGGTCTCCTGTATTGCCTGCAAAACAACAAAACAAAACCTAATAAACTAGTGAAACAAAAGTCATAGGAAATCCCTGAAAGAGAAGAAAATGGCAACGATGGTGGCTAAAGCACTTGTTGAATACAAAATAGACCGAAAAAGTACCAGTAAATCATCTCTTCTAAAACTTAGAAACAAGTGACATATCATTTTATATCATTTAGCAAACAAGAGTTGGCAGCATAAACAACATCTATTACCAGAGATGCATCAAATATATTATTGCTCACACTCCTATTATCATATCATCTTTAATGTAAAGCTTACACATTTAATTATTCACAAGTATGCTGTTTTTGTGCTTAATCGGCTTAAGACATATTCCTACTCATAGTCAACTCTTGATTGCAATGATAAGATGCAGCAGGACGTATTCCGTATCCAGAAGTAATCAAATCTCCAACAAAGACTCCTCCAGGAATATGAAATATGATGGCCTAAGTGTACTCCTAAGCAACAATCAAAAGCTAAACCAATAAAACTTCACCTTGGCTGCAATACATATTCAACGAGGCTTAACTAACAATGGATTTAGAAACATTATACATATAAGCATGAATCACAATAGCAACAAATGCATATCACAAATGAACAATATGGGCAAATAAACAATTAGGCAGAGGGGAAGTAGCATACCAGCCACCCTTTTTTGCCTCTAACCCCACCACTGATTGCGTAAGCCTCTATGAAGCCATTCTTGTACAGTAACTCAGCCGCCTTCAAGGAATTACCATCAAAACTACCTTACACACAAAATGTTCATCATTAATGGAATAGGATTCCAACCATCAAGTAATATGATCATCTACTAAGACCACATCAAAACTTACTTGTCCAGAATACAGACAACAGTATTTGCGGGATCCGCAAAGTTGCTCAACACATCCTTCAAGAACCCATCTTCATCTCCCTCAATGAACTCAACTTGAACCACACTCTTATTCAAAGACTTCAAATTGGGAGAGCCCAAAGAGGACATAGTCTTCTTGTTCCTAATATCCAAAAGCTGGGCATTCGAGTCATTGCGGAGTTTTTGAAAAGCATCAATTGCAGGGATGAATTTGCATTTGCTAAGATATTCTTGAGTTAAGGGTATGACAACCAGCCAAATGAATGTACAAGTAGCAACAAAAAATGGGTATCTATTGAAAAAATCATCAATTGAAATTAAAATTGATTCCAAGTCTAATTTTCCTGAACCTGTTTCAGTTGAAGAGACAGCGCCAGCGGTTTCAGAGGCAAGGCTAGGGAGGGAAGTAAAGAGGCCAATTATGGTAAAGGGCAGTTGGGTTTTTGTTAAAGTTTGGAGAAGGTTTAATTTGGTGGAAACAGAATTGGTTAAAGTGGGAATGCGGATGGAGTCTGGGGCAAGATGAGTGGGTTTGGAGCAAGAAAATTTCAGGGTTTTGGAGTGGTTTTGAAGTGGTGGTGAGGATGAGAGTACCATTGAAAGAGACTCCATCGTGAGCATGAAGAAGCAAGGGACAGACAGGGAGATGATAAGAAAAGATGAGGTTGGGATAAGACCAGGTGGGTTGGGCCTGGGTTAATTCGGGTCAAATACCGATTTTAATGCCTTCAAATCTCTCTTTAATTTATCACGTATGGGGCGGGGGATGGCAACAGAATTTGAGTTGAGACATGATGCTAAATATTTATATATTGTAAAAATTATATCCAACTAAATCTGGCCTGATTTTTAAATGCCATCCTAATTTGGAGTCATACAAATGCCCAAATGAAAATCTGTGTGCAAAAGATTTTCTACGCATAATAGCTATCGTTGAGATTGCTACAAGATTTACACATCCAGTATTAGCTCAAGGCCTGTTTTTGCTAGAACTGAGCTCAAGACATTTCTTTTCGAAGCTAGAAATAAAATCCTCCATGCAAGAGCAGTAAGTCTCCATTCCGACAGCCTGCTTAGCGAGTTCTAATCCTACATTCATCCACTTCTTTGCCAGATCAATCTGCCCAAGCCTCACAGGCACTGCTGCTCGATTCCACGCGGTCATTGCTAGCCATTTTCCCTCTTCTGCAGGAAATTCACCTTCCTTCAACCCCACCATTATTCGACATGCTTGCTTGTACATTCTATGCACGGCATCATCATCTGTATCGCCCTTGTGAATGCTGGCTACTGCAATTAACTTCCGGACAGTTAGGGCCACATCTTGGTAGTCTGGCACGGGGGAAGAAAGCAGTGCCGATAGGCATTCATTAAAAGCAAAGGCAGCTACTTGAGGATTGGATCTTGGACCCTGTGAGGCGGCGAGGCCAATCTGGAGAAGGTATTTGGGTTTGCAAGCCTTTGAACTGGCATAGCTTTTTACAAGGAGTTGTTGAGATTCTGAATTGTTGAGTCTCCCCTGTATATCGTAGGCATTGAAGGTGTACATGAAGAAGAGGTCAGGGTCCATGGCTCCCGCTGACAATGAAGCCATTATCTGCAAACATGGATCAAAGGAAATGAGAAGAGTTACAAAAAAAGAGATAGTGAAGCACAACTCTACAACTTAGATATCACATATTATAATGATATTCGAGATGAAAAATAATCACTACGCGCTACTCAACAACTAATTACACATACCTTGCCTGCTCTTTCTAGCAGTTCAACGGCTTGCTTCACTTCAATGTCCATCAATGCAATCTGCTTTTGATTCTCTGAAGCTATCATGGCAGAAACACTCACTATTAATGATTTGCAAACCATGGTACTGTTTTCTTCCACTTGCCCATCCAACAAAATACCATAAAATTCCGAAGCCAATCTCAGAAATTCCATACACAATTCGTACTTCTTCTCCTTCCCGCAATTTGTCCCAAAATTCCATGACATCACTGCAAACCAATTTTGTTCTCGCCTTCCAACCTCCTCTGTACCAAAGAAACAGTTAGGCCCAAGTTCAGATGTTCGAGCATGAGCTCTTTTCATATATTTGAGGACTTCTGTCTCATGCCCAGCTTCTTGAGTCAAGATTGTGACTAAGGTGCGTAATACCACAACTTCTTTGGTTGGCATGAGTTTTCCGGAAGTGTAAAAGTTTAGGAGATTGGATAGAGCAGCAACAGCAACAGGAAGAGCTTGGCAGGCAACAGCTTCATGAGCGGCAAGGGACAGAAAGTCTGTAGTGAAATCGAGGCATATAGTCATTGCTAGGATCTGATTAATAGCACCCTTGTGGTCATTCTTCTGCAAATAGATTTTGAACTGCACGAAACATAACATCAAGCTTTGTAACTGTTAGACAAAGAAACTAAAAGTGAATCGGGTAACAAGTTATAGCAATCAAGTTTAGCACCAATCTATAAGTGAATCCGTTTCCTGCACCCTGTAAGAACAAAGTGTATGAGTAGGGAAGAGAGGAAGCACCTTAAGGAAAGCAGAGGTTATGTTGGGCTCAAGCTGCAGGAACAAGAATGCATTAGTAAGTTGAACATTACATGGTTTAAATAGATGATTAAAATTATTACATATATAGTATTTCTTGGGGACCAACTAAACTAGAGATAGCAGGATACCTTTTCAGCCTCAGTAATGTATTCTTGAGCTCGATCAAGCTGAGAAAGACCAAGGTAGCAAAGACACAACACTCTGAAGCTCTTGGCTCGGAGGATTCTGTTCTCAACATCAAATGGAAGATAAAGCATTGATTTCTCAAACATGTCTGCACTTGCCTCATAGTCTTTGGATCGAAACAGATTTGAAGCACTGTAAGGCACAAATAGATATGTTCTTCCACATGTAAGATGTCAGTATATTTTGGTAATCATTCTGAAAAATTACTTGGATTATATCTTTAGACTAAAATACTAAGAAATGCTTCCGTAAAAAGTATCAATTTCTTTGGAATGATTTTTTTGTACTTGAGAGGCACAATCTTGAAAGCCAAGTAAGAATCAAATGCTCAAACTAACATGATAAAATATATGGAAAATTACACCCAACAAATCTACTTATTTTCATAATGATTCATTAGTTCCTACAATTTTGAAAATACAAGTTTTAATCCCTATTGTTAAATATTTTCCATTAATTTTGAGTCATTTTTTATCTGATTAGTGTTATATGACTTGAATATCCAAAAATTATATAAATATTGTAAAAATGTGTTTCTAAATTAGATAAAAAAGGGACTCAATTAACAAAAAAACATTTAACGACAGTAAAGGACAGCAACAGACCGGGTATGGTGTAGGGATATCAATACCCATACTCATCCCGTTCAATCAATGGGTATAAAAATATTTTATCCGCCCTAACATATCGAATCCACACGATCCCGTACGAGTTATTATTTATACGGGGATTTTACCTCTATTTTAACGTGGATGCCAAATTGCCAATAGTCGTATCCGACTTATCTAACCAAAGAGTATAAAAAATTATCCCCATATTCGCTCATAAATTACCGGATCTCCGCGAGCCCCTGCGGGGATTTTTGTCATCCCTAAACGACAGAGACTAAAGTTTATATATTCTAAAACTATATAGACTAAAGCTTGTATTTTTAAAAATATAAGAAATGAAGTGTTATTATAATAATTTGTAGGAGGTTGAATTTCATTTTTCCTAAAAGTGAAATACTAATGAGTGTCTTATTCGCACTGTAAGAGCATTCATTAAAGATCAATTTTAAGAAAATTTTCATGGGAAAAAATAAAAAATAATTAATCTTTTAATAATTTTTTGTATTTACTATAAAAATAATATGAAAATTTTCCAAAAATGAATCTTTAATGCAATAGCATGACACTTCCTAAAATATATAAAATTTTGTAAAATTGACCTTTACCAATTCCATAAAACGGCATGCATTGCGATCCTCTCCTTGGCAACCACATCACCGGTTAAAAGCGCGAGCACTCTTTCATCGGAGACCAACTGAGCCACCACCTTGGCCCTCGCTTTAACGGCCGACTCACTAACACCATCCCCCTCATCTCCAACGACCCTGTGGGCCACCCTCACGGCTGCTTTAGCGCTGACGTGGCACCTTCCCAATAATCCCAGAAACACTTCTTTCGCTGTCTCCGCACCCGCCGTTCCCGCCGCTTGAAAGTAAGCCTCAACAGCAGACACCCAAATACCCTCCGGAATCCCCTCAATTACAACCATGCCCCTGAGCTCCTTCTCCGCTTCATTGTACCTCCCTAGTCCTAGCCACGCCTTCATCGCCAAAACCGGCAAACTGGCGTGGTGGTCCCCGCCATCAAAGCTGCCTTCTCTTAAAACTCTAACGCACTTGATCACGCTCTCGTACTCTCCCTTCTGTAAATGAACGGCCGAGATGAAACGCAGCGTTTTGAATTTTAATCCCTTGAGCTCCGTCGTCTCTTCTGGCATCCTTGCCTCAGCCAATCCTTTCTCGCACAAATCCAACGCCTCGTTCATCAACTTCAACGCGTCGTTTAATGAATTGGTTTCGTTTTTTGATAACGCGCTTTTCGCGAACATCAAGTACTGATTCGTTAGCAATATATAGTGTTCAAACAAGCCGAAGAGGAGACATTTCGCGCGGTTTAGTAAAGTTATCGCTAGATTTTGTTCAAGGACTTCCCAGGCCGTGCGAGATCTCGCGATATTGATATCCAACAGGAGTTTTCTCTCCTCTGAGTCTGAGATTCTGCTAATATCGAGCTTTGATACAATCTCCGTGGCTTTCTCAAAACAACTCGAAGCGAGATCGAATTTCTTGAGATCATGCCAGATAATACCAGTCTTGTAATAGAACGAGGCCGATTTGATAGCCGGAGAAGGAACGCCAGACACGTCAGCAGCGAGGGAGAGGAGGTCAGCGGCCACGTGACGGAGATTTGCGATAGCGTCGGTTGAAAAAGCTGATGAGCGGGAAATGGAAGCAGCATTGGAGATATCAACACAGGAGTTCCAGAGCCGGTAACTAAGTTTCCAGACATGGAGCTTCAGTGAGTTACTGGAGAAGGGAGCGAGTTGACTCAGTTGAGTTAGGGTTTGTTTGAAATCGGAGACGACAGTGGCGATTGTTTCGGGACTGGAGTGGGAACTGCTTTCAGTTTGTTTAATTAGAGATTCAAGTTGACCGAGGAGCCGATCGTGACCGTTTGATTGGTGCCGGATATCGGGCGATGAGATCTCGGCGATTCTCATTTTTTAATTTGGTGAAGAAGGGAGGGTGAGAGTGTGAAGTTTGAAATGGGTCAGATTTGAATGTCGAGGGTTTTTGGATTTGGAGGGAAAAAGATGTAATTTTCTTTTCTTTTCTTTTCTTTTCTTTCCCCCTTTATTTTTAATCTAATCTCACTAATTTTGAAAATTTAGTGAATGTTGATAATAAATACAGACATGTAACTGATAAATACGTACATCAAGGTGTGGGTCATAAAAATTGATAAGGAAGTTTTACATATAAAAAGGGCTTCATTTGAATTTCTTTCAGGATCAAATGGCCAGAAAAATATGCAAACACAACCAAACAAAACATTAAAAATGAAGTGAAATTATACACATACATGAACAAAGTACATATATTTAGAGGATCAAAATATCTTCTTGTACAACAGACTAACATTAACATGGTCTTTTTTTAAAAAAAAAAA
>SKCR01027619.1:0-135653 GCA_019454045.1 Zanthoxylum bungeanum
ATTTTGACAAATTAAGAAAGCAGACACACTCAATTAAAACATATTGAGTAACTCAATTTCTCAAAGACATTAAATTATAGAATATTATAAACTAAAAATATACCCGGCATATTAGACTAGACTAATTGAAAAAATATATTATTGAAACTAACCTTCAATTGAGAAGAAAACAAATCCACCGCTAACACAAAATACTCATGTTCGCGTATAGTAACTAAACATCTAAAAATAAAACAACAATATTTCCTTATAAACTAACATATACGGTATTGTATTATTTTTAATAAATTACTCAAAAAGTATTTAGAATTACAAAAAAACAAAAAATAAAAATAAAATAAAAATGATTAAATAGATATTAATTGAGATTTAAATTTTTTAAAAAAAAATTAGAAAGTACCTTTAGCATAGTGGTGTTAACTGAGCATTTTAGAGGAGAGTGGAGCATCTGATCAGCATTCTATCAGCCATCAAATATATAAATGCATTTCGTTTTCCTCAAGACCGAAAGTAAAATAGAGCAAAATGGATAGCAATTTTTACTATTAATTCGGAAACTGAGCGTTCTTGATTCTACGATATGAGAAGAGTGTAGTGACATGTTGATGATACTCTTGGGAATATATATTTTTAGGTTTAAGTTTAAGTTTTAATACATTAAAAAGATTGATTTTAGGTTTACGTTTTAATTCATTTTAGTTTTAGGTTTTAATATATTACAAAAGATAGATTTTAGGTTTAGGTTTTAATTCATTTTAGTTTTAGGTTTAATACGTTAAAAAGAGTGACGTAATTAGGTTTAGATTTATGTTTGTGTTTGTTTTGCAAGTAAAATCATGTCGAGACTGAAATAAAATCAATTAGGAATGAAACAGTCAAGTTCAGAGCAAATTTGGGACAAATTTCATAGGCATAACGCGCAACCCGACATTGAAATTACGTGTCGACACGTACAAGAGTTCAAAAGAGTTTCAATGCCATGCACGTGGTGTTGGAGTCGATCTTAGAATAGTCATGTAGTAATACTAGACACTGGGATAATATTTCTATTATAAACTATTCTTAAAGTAAATATTCATAATCGTTGGTTTTGGAATACGGTCGAATTCCTATATGATCATTGGACTATATGATAACATTGATTTTATGTGTGATCCTCCACACTTTGGTGTCATATATGTCAGAGATCTTTCATGGTCTGACCACTACATGTTTATTAGGTGTGGACCAATACACTCGTTAATCAAGTGCGTATCAAGATAGAATCTGTCGGTTTGTACTTGTACCATAAAGGGGTTTAGGTATCCATGTGAGTAAGTCACGGTTCTTAAGATTTTGGCCAAAGTCGATCACGTAGGGTGGATCGTATGTATCAGAAATAGTGTTCTAATTAGTTATAAAGAATCATGGACATGTCAACATGAGATGTGCTCCTCAGAAATTTGACGGTGTTATCAATGTTTCCTAAGCACAACTTGGATAGTCTACGACGGAGGGATTGTTAAACATATGTGATGACATCGACTTATATAGTTCAGAAAGTTCGTTCGTATTTTTCGCGATTTTGGAGGTGGCTGAATTGTGTACATATAAGCTAGGCTTATATGACGAACGTGTCTAAACTTAGAGAGTCTCACAATATGAAGTGTAGAGGTTGAGCACTTGGGTTGCCGATAATTTTTTTATAATAAATAATATTTGCTATTATAATTATCAATTAAAATAATTTAGTGTTATTGGATAATATTAATTATTTACTTTGACCCAATTGGATTAATCCAAAATCACACAAGGGCTTTGTTGTAATTTCATAAATACCTCCACCATTGGAGGATATTTTGGTAATTACAAATATGTAATAATTAGTGTATTTGGCTTGATTTAATTGGATTCAATTAAAGTGGTAGACATTCAATTAATTAAATTTTATCTTGATTTAATTGGATTAAATCAAAGTAGTAAACAAAAGTGATTAGTCATATCTAATTATAAATATTTGGATAAGTTGGATTAAGCCCACATAAAAGTTGATTAAAATTTTTATTAACTAAAAATTACATAAGTTTTGCTATAAAAGACAAGCTTGGGAAAGTTTTTAATCAAGACAAAGTAAGCTAAACAAGCATTAAGCAATAGAAAGAAATATTTTCCTAAGTAAAATTTTTGTGGGAGAAGCTTTGGAAGTTCTCTACAACAACACGGAGAATAAAATTGGATATTCATTTCAAGCTGGCTAGCTTTGAAAGTTCTCTACAACAATAAAGAGAAGAAAATTGGATCTTCGAATCAAGCTTGCTAGCTTTGGAAGTTCTCTACAATATTTCAACAAGGAGGATGAGATTGAATCTTGGAATCAAGCTTGCTAGGTAAGTTTGATCTTCTTTAAAGTTATGTTTTCTCTACAACAACATCAATGTTTGTTGCATAAGATGTGTTGATGTTGGTTTTGATGTTAAAATTGGATTTTAGGTGTATTGGAGTGTTTTGAGAAAATTGAAGTGTTTTGAATTGGATTCAAGATAAATTTGCTCACTACCAATAATTTACACAGGTCAGCGTCGCGACTCCGATCTCTAGCGTCGCGACACTCACCTCTAAGAGCTGCGGGTGTCGTGACGCTAACCTTTGCGCGTCACGACGTCAAACATTCACAGATTGGGTGTTGCGGCTCTCAAGCCTGCACGTCACGACACGTCGAGAACTGTTACCCATGAGCATTGTAACTTCATTTTCTCCGTTCCACAGTTTTCGGACTCCGATCGGAAACTCTGTTTTGGCCCTGATTGTTTCCTACGGACTCGTAACAGAATATATTGATACGAAACCAGATACGAAAAGACGAAATTCGATCTAAGATCCCGTAGACCCCAAAGAACCTGTCCTTGAAAACCCTTGGAGATAGCCTTAGATGAATTTTGCCAGTAAATTGGATGCCACAAAGGATGTCAACCCTTTGATAAGTCTTTGTTCAATCACTGAACGATGATAAAATTTTCTTAATCTCAAAGAAATTTACAATTCACGCTCAAAATTATAAGGTGTTTCATTAGGAGCTGTTTTTAAGTTTAAATAATGACATCCTCAAACCCTAAGAGAGCCAAAAGACTAAAATAGCCCTAAACTACCCATTACCAACTAAAAGCCCACAATTCCTAATTTCTAGCCCATTTTGAACCTATAAATAACTAAAATAAACTAACCCAAATAATAAATAAAACGGTCGTCCAAGTTGGTTCCATACATGCAAATAAATAATAAATAATCTTAAACGAACTAAATCGATTCATGCTGCTCCTCGATGACTTGGGTCAAGTGTATAACTCTTGAACCCTCTTCCTTGAAGTCCAATTGGTCTCAAACCTGCTTGTTCAATTCAGCTACATGATGTTGGGCCAAGCCTGCCATAACGTCTTTGATCTTCCGAGCTCTGTGTCTTGTAACTGGTCCAACTGGCACATGGATTGGATCAATTATGGTCTGGACCAAACCAGGTGCAGCTAGGATCACATCACCGATCATTGATATCCATGAGTTAGACCCACTTTCACTGCGCGAAACATCGATCCGACCTTAACTGTTCCACAACTGCTCCAACATGTGGTTAATTACTAAGTTTTATAATTCACACCATAAGAGTTTGTTTGTTTTGCAGGCTGACAACTAGATCGGTTAGCCATACAAGCTTTTGTAAAGTCATGCTTGATACGACGTATCATCCAAGCTGTAGTTAGCCACTATAGAGTCCTGAAAGATGTCATAGGAGTTTATGAGTTATGTTAGTTATGTTTTGAATCATGCAATGCACACTGTTTTATATGTATAAATAAAAAATTTCATTTGTACTAGTAATTGTGGACACGGAGCCATTGAATATTGGTGTTGAGAATTGATATATCTTGGGTTGGGACCATAAGTCCTTTTTGCATATCTAATATTTATTACATGCAATTTTGGTGCTGGACTATGTTCCAAATTGTTCAATTTTTGGGTGTGCAATGTCCGTTTTTTGTTAGAACTAAGGCTCAGGTAGATAGATTTTCATGTCTCCTGCCGGTAACAACCTGCATTCGGCTGGATATTACACCGCCTCACACCTCATCTCAGTCCTCTCACACCCCATCTCAGTCCTCTCACACTCAACAAATATCTCCATCTCACATTATTACATATCCCATCTCACACCATTCTTACACCGCCTCACATTTGTCTCACACCCATATTACATTGCCTCACACCCATCTCACACCACATCTCACACCCATCTCACAATATCTTAGGGCATTGATGAAAATCGATTTTTGATGATTTGATTTTTGAGAACACATTAAGTCAGATTGAGAATGAGAGTTTGAATGGTATTTTGATTAGTTTGACAGTTATTTTGGATGCCTTGAATTGAGGAGAAAAATAATGAGACTTGAATTGCTTTAGAGGGTATTTGGTCTCAAAGTTAAATCATTTTATATTAAAATTTAGTAATGACAGCTTGGAAAAAGTGTCCTTATTTATTTATTTTTGCATAGTTATGCTAAAGTCCCATAAAAAAATCGGAACAATACAGTTTTAATTAGGGGTGGGTAGAGTCGGTTTCAGAGTGAACCAAACTGAACCAAAAACTAATCGATTCAATGATTTAATAACCAATGTAGACCGAAAGGTTAAAACCGAACCGAACTGATTTGGTTCGTTTGGTTTGGTTCGATTCGGTTTTAATATTTGTAGACGCTGATTTTCACCCGGCGTCTACAATCGAGATTTCGTAGAGGGGCACTGGCGATCCTGCAAAACAAAGAGGGTAGGATGAGCGAGGAGGGTCTACCCACCGGTGTGGTGGATGCTGTAGGCACTCCGACGCCCAAGTCAGTGATGGATATTAAGGAAGTTGTAGAAGAAGAGACAAGGGTCAGATGTTACCTTGATCCCCGAGGGTTGCCATGAGGACGGTGGGTGGGAGGTGCTGAGTGCTATGGAGAGATAGTATTCTTAGGTTACGAGTATGAGAGCTTGAATGTTCAATGTTCCATGTCCTACCGTGGGGCCTCATTTCCTATATACACATGCTCCAGTAACATGTGCCTTTATTGCTCTTTGATTGCTCGTCCGTTGGGTCATGATAACGGTCGACTTCATGAGGTGAAATTACTGCGTTTTTCCCGTTGTAGGCTGGAATAGATGGGTTATGAATGGTGTTTATGAGCCTGGGCGTTATGTGGACTGGCATGGGGTGAGCCCGATTATGGTTTGGGCACCTGGTATTTCACTGGGCCTGGGCTTGTGAATCTATGGGCCTCTATATAGTTCAAACCTTGGGGCTTCCTTTTGAGGTAGAAGATTGGGCCTGGGTCTTACCCCTGGACCAAATTTGGCCCGTACAATATTTAGATTTCTATATTGTGAACCGAACCGAACCAAACCTTGAGCAGTAAAATTAACAAAATTAGCCCCAAATTGATCGGTTCACCAAGTCAGTTCATGATTCGAACCTATCGGTTTAACTCAAAAATCGAACATAAACCAAAAAATCGAACAGAACTTATATATTTAGGTCGGTTCGATTCGATCGATTCGGTTCGATTCTGATTATTTTGCCCACTCCTAATTTTAAACTAAAGTACGAAAATCCTCAATTTTATCGACCATTGATAACACTAATTAGAAAACCTAATAGTGTAGTATAATTTAAGGGATGTATTCAATTAAGATTCTAATTGATTGTGTCGATTTTTTATTTTTTTTTTAATAATCCTTGTCAAATAAGATCTATCAGAAGAACAAAAAAGTCCTAAGTGCTTGATTTAATGATTTGAGTCTAGGTCTACTATTTGGGAGAGCATGGTTCAATTAATGATAACAATATTTATAGGAGCGTGGGGCAATATCGGATTTTATCCACTTAGATCGGATCTAAAGACTCTTGATATGGAATGAGGAGAGATTTTCCGATTTTCCAAAAAAAAAAAAAAAAGAAACAAAAAAATATACATATTAGTAACAAAGCATCATATACGAGTCCAATGTAACCAAATCAAGTTGACAGAATTTGTAATTTCCTTTATGACCAAAGTTTGAATGCCCATAGTTCAACAAATTTAATCAAGTTCACAGAATTGCATAATATGTGTTCTCATTTATATATCACCTTGTAAAGAATTATAGAAAATTGAAATTCATATTCCTGTCTCCTAACAAATAATTAACACCATGTGCCCATATATACTCAAGTAAATCAACTAGGTACAATTAATATTTCCTCAAATTGTTAGAAAAGTCATTACTCATCTCATGTAAAATCCTTTCAACTTTTCTTAGTAGACCAAAATAATTTAATTAACCTTATTTGAACATGAAAATATAATCAAAAAAAATTATAATGTTGCTAAACTAAAACATTTAACAAAACACAATATAATTCCAATTTGACGTTAATTGATAATATAAATGCAATTTTACTTCACAAACACACACATAACCAATGTGATAAAAATGAAGATCTTGAAGCAAAAAAGAAAATAAAAAAATTGAGAGAAATATATCTTGGTTTGTAAGACAATAAAGAGATTTGTCAAATCACTTGAATATTGAGTATATTTGCAACCAACTTTTAGTTATAAAAAACACTTAAAATTATTTATAACCCATCATTTAATGAAATCTTTAAAAATCAATGAACTTTTGAATATCTCCATATTTTAACTTATATTTTAAAATCTTAATTAAATACAACAAGATTTCAAAGAACCTTTTAAAATCATGATGGAATATAACAAGATTTCAAAGAATTTTTTAAAATATTGATTGGCTATCCATAAAGTTTTAAATATAAAATAATCTTAATTAAATTATAAATTGCCCTTAATTTGTATATAATGCATTTAAAAAAAAAAAATCAAATCCATAGTATAAACTCATTATTTTGCAATTGCAATATTCATAATCTAAATAATATAGGGCAGAGGTGGGCAATTTCGGGTTCGGGAATTGAAAATTTCAGGTTTTTATATTTTGTTTCCAATAGTTCTTGAATCGGTACCCAACTCTCGACTTGTCTCGATATATTCGGTACGGGTCGAAAATTGGGTACCTCCGTACCTGATCGGGATTTGGGTACCCGAACGAGAGATGGGTACCCAATCGGAAGTTAATTTCCTATTCGAGTAATAAAGTAGCTGATCAGGTATTGGGTACCCGTTCACATATTGAGTACCCATTTCGGATACTCCTTCATACTTTGGGTACTCGTTCATACATTAGATCTTGCTTTTAAAATAAAACGACGTCATTTCATATGTTAAATTTTTAAAAAATAACGGATACAAAAATTTCCGATCTGATTGGATATACTCAAATTGTATCTGATCAAAATGTATTCTAATATCTATCTATCTCGAAAATTTTGAGATGGATTAGAGAATTCCTGATGGGTACCACAAATTTGCCAGATAGTTACGGCCAAGTCCGATAGTTCACTAATGGGCTTACGACCCGATCGAAGTGGGCCCAAAAGAGAGAGAGCCTTAATTGCAGTGAGTGGCCGCCTGATCTGATTTCAAATGAATTCAAAATTTTAACTCGCGCTCCCAAACACTCGCAATCTTCTTTCGTTTGCAAACCCTGACGTTCAAAAAATAAAAAAAATTCAAAAAAATGAAGCTATTCAAATTTCAAGGATTGTAATTCTTCTTTCGCATCATCTACCGTGAGTTTCTGAAATCAACGGTGCTGATCGATATCGGATTGTGCGATTCGGGGCTCATTGTCAACAATCGTTCAAAGCCTCTGTTTGATTTGCTCAGATATGGCGTCTCGTAACCAAAACAGACCTCCTCGAAGTCCATATATTGTAAGCCATCTAACTCTACTCTTTCAATTTTAAAATTTGATTTTTTTTGCATTTAATTGCTCGAAAAATTGGAGCAGAACATATTCTGTTATTTTGATTTGCAATTCCCTTATTATATTTTCTAGTACATAACCTCCAGGGAATTCTTATTTACTTTATTTAATTTGTTTTCTTAAGTTATACGTTTTAGCTCGTGTTTTGTTTATTTGTATTTTGAATTGTTTGCAGAAAAAAGAGGTTACCGATGATGTTCAATTTGACAAGAGGAGGAGGATTGGAACAGGGAGAACTGTGGGCCCCACAAATACTGGCCATGCGCGGCAGGCATTCACTGTCGTTAATAATAGGCAAGATGTACCGGCAGCTAGTGGTACGGGAAGCACTGAGGGTTCTGGATGTGGGACTGTTGAGTTTACAAAAGAAGAAGTTGAAACTTTGTTGAATGAGAAGCTGAAAGCAAAAAAGTTTGATCTTAAGGTTTGTTTAGAGTAATCCCATTTGATATTTGTTGGAAATTTTTAAGTTCTCATTTTCTGTTTTGGATTCTAATATGTTGAATTTATTTGTTGTAGGCAAAACTTGAGCAAATGACTGACCATAACAAGAGGTTCAGGCTTTGTATCAAATGGTTTCAGCAAGTTGATGAAAACCATGTTCTTGAAAAGAAAAAGATTCAGAGTGTGTTGGAGTCTACTGAGAAGAAATTATCTGATACTGGTAATAGAAATTATCTTACCTTGAAAATGCTATGTTGCAAGATAAACGTTTTATATAACTTCTTTTTGTGCCATTAGAAATGGAGATGAAGAATAGGGAGAACAAACTGAATGGAGCTATTTTAGAGCTGAAGGAAGAAAATGCTATTTTGCGAGAGAGAGTTGCGAAAGAAGAATCAGAAAAGATAGTAAGATATCATTAATTAGAGGTGAGTGGATCAATCATTTCTTAAGAGATTCTAATTTGTTTTCTCTTTTATTTGACAATTAGGGTGCAATTGAAAGTAATAGAAAGGAAAACGAAGCGAGGGTTGCTATTGAAAAGTTGCAAGCTTCTCTATCAGAGCAGCTTGAAAAAGCTCATCAAGATACTGCTGCTGCCAACCAGAGGGTAATAATAGCTGGCTTTAACATGTTTCATGTTTTGTCTTTTGGTTAATTATCATGCACTTTTGGCAAGTTTCTAAGGTTGCATCCCCTAACGTTGTCTTTAAATCTTTTTCATTCCGCAGGCTGCCTCCCTTGATGATATGTACAAGCGGTTACAAGAGTATAATCAGAGTCTACAACACTACAATGCTAAACTTCAATCCGACCTTGAAACAGCTAATGAGTCGAATAAACGTGTAGAAAAGGAGAAATTAACCATAGTGGAGAACCTTAGCACTCTAAGGGGTCATAATAATTCATTGCAGGAGCAACTAGCTTTGTCCAGAGTACGTCTTTACTCTCTACGGCATTATATTCATCTATTTTTGACTCGCTGACAATTTATTAGGACCTACATTCTTAGAATTATTGCTTTCCCCATGACTTATGGTATGCCATACATTACCTGTCGTACATTGTCTTGTTATAGGCTTCACAAGATGAGGCTGTTAAACATAAAGAATCATTAGTTAAGGAAGTTAGATGCCTTCGTGGGGAATTGCATCAAGTAAGAGATGATCGAGATCGCCAAGTAGCGCAGGTGCAAGCTTTAGCTGCTGAAATAGTGAAGTACCAAGAAAGTACTGGAAAATCCTTAACAGAATTGGATTGCTTGACAACAAAATCAAAATCATTAGAGGTTTGTTTCTATATATATAGGCATACTTTTGTGTTACTTTTATTACATATTTGACTTCTTTTGAAGGAGACATGCTCATCCCAAAGAGAGCAAATACGGATATTGGAGATTCAGTTAGCTGCTGCAAGTGAGAAACTTAAGGTAAGATTAATTATTGTGTTTAGTGCAAAAGCTTAAAGCTGTGGCTTACATGTTGGTTGTTATTGTGTATTATATGCTTATCCTTTGCTATGATTGCATGTGTGATGTTGCTAATTGTATGAACACTTCCTTTTTTTGCTTTTTCTAGATGGCTGATTTATCAACCATGGCAACACAGACAGAATTTGAGGAGCAGAAGAGAATTGTATCTGAACTACAAGGTAGCCTGGCAGAGGCAGAACATCAATTGATTGAAGGAGACAAATTACGAAAAAAACTGCACAATATGATTCTGGTATGGTTCTTTTGCTCACATTATCTGCTATATGTGTTTCCAAAAGCATAACAATTAAAATTATACTGTAGGAACTGAAAGGAAATATTCGTGTGTTTTGCCGAGTACGTCCTTTATTACCAGATGATGGCGTTCGTGCAGATGCTTCGGTTATTTCTTATCCCTCATCTTTAGAATCTCAAGGCAGAGGCATCGATCTGATACAAAGTGGTATGAATATTAGTTATTTTTGGCAGTAATATATCTTTCGAAGTGCATGGGAAATTTCATTACTGTATTTACGTTTAAAAATTCATTTATTATCTTACATTAAACTTTTGCTTTTATGTTGTGAGCAGGACAAAAATATCCGTTTACGTTTGATAAAGTTTTCAGTCATGAGGCTTCTCAACAAGATGTTTTTGTAGAAATATCACAACTGGTACAAAGTGCCCTTGACGGCTATAAGGTAATTATTTCGTGTTGACATCTTAAATTTTAAGTAGAAGTTTATCTCAAAGGCCTTTGTTGGACGGATAACATGTAATGTTTCATTTTAGAAGCTTGTGTCTTAGTTGATTGATTTCCCATGAAGATCAAGTTCTTTATTTTAGAGGTTCACCTTAAGTCATCTTAATTGATGAACATGGTTAGTTATGTTTGATTGCCGTGGCTGATGTTGAACATTGGCATAGTTTCATTGTCATTGTGATATCCTATGTAATAAATTTAGTAATGGCTTACATCTTAATTTTCGTTGTACAAAATTTTTCTTTTATTGCTTCAAAGTTTGCAAAACTCCTGTTTAATTGCCTCATGCAAATAAAAACTGATATTTAATTGCCACATCAAGTAAAAGCTTGTCTTTAATCTTTTGTGTGATGTATTCCCTATGCAGGTCTGTGTATTTGCTTATGGTCAGACGGGTTCAGGTAAAACATATACAATGATGGGTAAGCCGGAAGCCTCAGAGCAGAAAGGGTTGATTCCGCGCTCATTGGAACAGATATTCCAAACCAGTCAGTCCCTTTTGGCACAGGGTTGGAAATACAAAATGCAGGTACAAATTATCACCACATTTTTTATTTTTTGGTTTACCAAGTGTTAGTTAAACTCTTATCTTCAATTTATAAACATTGTAGGCCTCAATGTTGGAGATATATAATGAAACTATTCGTGACCTATTGTCAACAAGTGGAGCTAGTGGTTCAGATTCGACACGTATGGAAAATGGCGTTCCTGGAAAGCAGTATACAATCAAACATGATGCAAATGGGAACACACATGTCAGCGACCTCACCATTGTTGATGTTGATAGTATAGTAGAGATTTCCTCGCTTTTAAGGCAGGCTGCACAGAGTAGGTAAATGCTTTAGCAGATGTTTTAATTTCCCTAATGTATTATTTTAATTATACAAATGGAATACAAGTTAATTTTTTTTCCCTAATTGCTTAATTGAGAACTGTGTGCAGTGATTGAATATTTCTCATGTTTTTTTACCAGGTCTGTGGGCAAGACTCAAATGAATGAGTATTCATCAAGAAGCCATTTTGTCTTCACGTTACGAATATCTGGAGTAAATGAGGTACATGTTCTTGTAATATTGTAGTCATGCTTTTCTTTTTTATTATTATTTTATATATGTTTTGAGTTTTGATGTATTTCTTGATTTGCTAGGCAACTGAGCAGCAAGTGCAGGGAGTCTTAAACCTCATTGATCTAGCAGGAAGCGAGCGATTGTCAAGAAGTGGAGCAACTGGTGATCGGTTGAAAGAAACACAGGTCAGGTGTCTTTTACTTATTTTTAGCTTAGCCTTTGGAATTATTTGTGTTTGCTCTTTTGATTATGCTGACTTCTCTACACACCCAGGCTATAAATAAAAGCTTATCATCTTTGAGTGATGTTATATTTGCATTGGCAAAGAAGGAGGATCATGTTCCATTTAGGAACTCGAAGTTGACGTATCTGCTTCAGGTAAAGGCAAATTCAAAAATATATTTTAGACCTTGTATGTTTTTTTTAATGTTTTTACTTCATAGGTATGATTTTCCTTATCTCTACAATTCTGAGACGAAGAAAATGGATTAAATTTGTAACGGTAAGCCAATGTTTTGTGAAACTGATAATCTACAAATATTGTAAGTGGAAAAATTATTCGTGTATCTGTTTTTCCAAGTTAGTTTATGGCCTAGTGGGAGATTGAACTTTAGAAGAGCTTTTTTAAATAAGGTGAATGGTAGAACTGTAGCAGTAAATAAACAATTAACAGATGCTTTCATCACATAGTATTAGCCTGTACATATGGAGTGGTCCTTATAGTTGATTGATTGTTTTCTATTTATGTCTTACTAATTTATATTTGATCTATGAATCAAATATGAACAGCCGTGTCTTGGTGGAGATTCTAAAACTTTAATGTTTGTTAACATCTCGCCTGATCCTCCTTCTGTTGGTGAGTCGCTTTGCTCTCTGCGGTTTGCTGCGAGAGTTAATGCCTGCGAAATAGGGGTTCCTAGACGCCAAATGACTTTGAAGCCTGCTGATCCTCGCTTGAGTTATGGTTGAAGTGCTGATCTGTTTTGTTGTCATGTTTATAATGCGTGGATGGATGACTGTTATTTTAGTGGTGGTGCCATGCTGAGATTATAGGATCTAATTTCGTTTTTCATTGGATATAAGTTCATCAGTTGATCAACGGAATCCGAAGGTGGAAGCAATTTCTGTAATCTGTACTTAAATTGATTGTGAAATGAATCCCTTTAGTGTATTCTTTTTTTATTGTTGAGTTGTATGTCCGTGGAGTAGTTGGGCAGATATTTTATGAACCCAAGCAAAGACCTATCTCTATTGAGGGGAGATGTTTGTTTTGGGACTGAAGTGTAATATGATACAGAATATCTAATAATAATTTCATGTGGTTGGTACTCATATGCTCTAATAATCCTATGAGTGAGTTACTTATAGGCTTTCCCGTCTTGACTGGATATATATTCTCGGGGATACCTTAAAAGTTCAATATTTATTGTAAGAAGGATGGGATATCAATATGATCCCATTTTTGTAATATGAATTTCTTAATTGTCATTATTGAGAAATTATCCTTGACAGAATCAACAATGATAAATGTATATTTAAATAATATATTTTAACTATAAAAATTTGATTTTCTTTTCATTTTTTCAATATTTTTTTTTTTATATCTGTCATATAAGTAAGGCATCTCAAAATGTGAAATTTAAAAACTCCACAAATAGAAATTGGGTATCAACTGGATAAGCTTCGCAAAGGGTCCCTTCAAATACAAAGAAAGTGGGACCAATGTAGATAAGAACGGTCTGAACAGAGAGGAGAGTGGGGCCCTTACGCAAGCCATTCAGATATTTGTCCTGCCTCGTCGAGAAAAGTTCAGTTATTACACCAGACCGAATATCTATTTCTAAAAAGCTGAAGAAGGAAGAAGAGAGATGGAAGCACAAGCACAAGCACAAGAGCAGCAGAACAAGTCTAGAGTTGTGAAAATTGATTCAGTTGAATCTTGGGAACTCTTTGTCTCTCAAGCCAACAATCAAGGCTGCCCAGTAAGTTGTTCTTTTCTCTACTTTCTTCTCCAGTTCTTCAATTTTTCATATCAAAATTTCTTTCTGTCTCTGTGTGTGATTACTGCAGATAGTTGTACACTTTACTGCTATTTGGTGCATGCCTTCTGTGGCCATGAATCCAGTTTTTGAAGAACTGACCTCAGCTTATCCTGATGTTCTCTTTCTTTCTGTTGATGTTGATGATGTCAAGGTAATTCTTTTTTTTTTTTTTTTTTTTGCCCCTCAATTAGAAATCTATGTTCATTTTATATACTCTGTTTCCACTGTTTAATGGAAGCTTTTATTGATATGATTATTGCTGATGCAGATTTAAAAGTATGCAATTTTTGTACTGTTTTTTAACATATTGCATAGAAGAATTATGCACTGTCAATTGGGTATGTTTGTATTATTTAATTAGAAATGATATTCACATTCAATTTGGTAATTCAAATCTGATTTATTTTTACTCTCTAGTTTGATGAAGTGAAGATATAATAGAATCTTCTGGAGGATATGGTAGAATACAATATACAAATATTTGGGTTATCTTTCAAATGTATGCCAACAAGATGACAAACATTATGTGAAGCTGAGGATAAGTATCCGCCATTTATATATATTTAATGTTAGGTAGCTATATGAAAAGTAGCTAACATTTTTCTTCCATTCTTGTAGCTATATATGAGTAAGTTCCATTTGGTGCAGAAGGATTTTACTAAATTCTCGTATTTTTAGATATTTGAATTGAAGTTCTTACATTTGTCTGTTAATTTTACAGCTTTGCTTGTCTGACATGCATAAAATTATAAAGCTATTACGTTTTATATACCATTACGGACATTGTTACATATTTTAATGTTCGGACTTGTTGTCATACTACTATTTATATTCATTATTGTTACCCATATTTTTAATGTTCTGATTTTGGTACTATAAAATGCTACCTACTAAAGTGTGTTGCAAATAGGATAACCTGAACAGCCGAAATGTTATTTTACTCAGTTCTACCATATTCCCCAACCGATGAGTTTTAAACCATTATAATTAGTTAAGTTTTCTTATTGATAAATGCCAATTTGAAAGATTGATGCTTCGGTATTGCCAAGTGTCATGAAAATAAGGTGATCATAACCACCTGGTCAAATCATCTTTTGCATTTTGATGTTTTTAGACAAACCTTTACCTGTTAAAATTGACAAGGTAATGCATGATCTTGTTGCATCTGTTCATTATATCTACCTCATAAAGAGAGGCCTGTAAATTAATGCTTGCTATCTGCCCTGCAAAAGTCTGATAATGGTGTGATTATTCCGCTGTTTGGTCAGGATGTGGCATCTAAACTGGAGATAAAAGCCATGCCAACATTTCTGCTGATGAGGGAAGGTGCTATATATGACAAGTTAGTGGGTGCAAATCCAGAAGAGATAAGGAAAAGGATTGATAGTTTTGTTCAATCCATTCGCATATCTGTAGCATAGTCGGTTGGATAACTGGATTGCTTGTGAGTATTTACACAGTTTGAACCTGTGAAATATGTGGTTGTGTTCGTTTTTTCATTAAACAGGTTTTTTAAGTTGTTGATTGTGATTCAAGTGTTTGATTTACAATTTGAACCTGTGAAATATGTGGCTGTGTTCGTTTTTTCATTAAACAAGTTTGTTAAGTTGTTGGTTGTGGTCCCAAGGGGTGTGGCTTGGTAGTGTAGGGTTCAGGATCTCACCTTGAGGTTCTGGGTTCGAATCCAGGGAGTGCGCTTCTTGTAAGAGCCTAGGACAGTCGGGGTTTATACCTGCTCCGCTTAAGCCCAGAATAAGTGGTTTGGTGGTGGGGTTTCCAACTGTAAGGAACCTAGGACACCACTTATCTCCACATTGGTATGATATTGTCCACTTTGGGCCTAAGCCCTTATGGATTTGCTATTGGGCTATACCCAAAAGGCCTCATACCAATGGAGATATTGTCCATACTTATAAACCCATGATCCTCCCCACTTCTAGCCAATGTGGGACTTTGTTTGCACCCAACAATCCTCCCCTCGAACAAAGGACCACCGAGCCTCCCCTCAAACGATCATCCATCCGTCCACTCCATGAAGATCAGAGCACACCGCCTATCTAACTGAGCACTCACGGATCACGATCGGGGCTCATCACCTTTTTTTGTTCGGTATTCCGAGGATTTATCCACATGGCTAACTCCGGGGCATGGCTCTGATACCACTGTAAGGAAACCTAGGACACAAATTATCTCCACATTGGTATGATATTGTCCACTTTGGGCCTAAGCCCTCATGGATTTGATTTTGGGCTATACCCAAAAGGCCTCATACCAATGGAGATATTGTCCATACTTATAAGCCCATGATCCTCCCCACTTCTAGCCAATGTGGGACTTTGTTTGCACCCAACACCAACGATTTTGGAAAAAAAAAGGAAAAAGAAAAAAGAAAAAAGAAAAAAAAGTTGTTGATTGTGACTTTGAAGTGTTTGATTACGGTATTTCATTTATGTAAAGAACAGTTGCCTTCATTTTGATGCTTACCCTTGGCCTATATTACTCATTTCACTACAAAATATTTTTATCAAAGTTGGTTGTGTTTGATGTCTGGATTGTGGTTTATTGACATTCCTACTTTCTGTAGAGAATTGGGCTGCTGCTGTAGTTGCTTGTGATTGTTTGCTTTGGAGAAACACATCAAATTGCAAATTTGAAGTTGCTGCCACCTTGAAAAAAATCTAGTGCATCAGAAACCGTGCTATCTTTTCATTGGCTTGGATTTGGTGCGAGTTTTGTATTAAGTTTTTATAAATTATGATTATGGGTGTTTACGGGTCGAGTGTTTTTGAATTTTGTGAGACCCGATCCTGAATCCTATGTGAAATCCGATCAGGTTGACACAAAAATAAATAAATTTTTTAATGTATTAATTATTTTGAAAAATAAATAATAGTTATTTTATGTCCCGAAAATTATCATATATATAAAGTTTTAAGACAGTAAAAGTAATAAACAAATGTAATAATAGTACAAATTTTAAAAATAATAAAATTTTTAGAAAAATAATAAAAATCTTATAGTTTCGGGTTTGGTTGGGTCAGATTTTAATATTAAACCCGTGACCCAATCCATGAATATAGGGTCGGGTCGAGTTAACCCGAAAAATCATTAATTTTCTTTTTTTTAAAATCCGTGCGGGTTGGATCGGGTCGCGGGTTGACTCGGAAATTTGTACACCCCTAATTATGATAATAGATAATTATTTAAATGAAATCGAATTAAGCGTGGCAACGAGCTTAATCAAAATTTTTTTTAAAAAATAATATATATATTTTTAATTTTTTTAAAAATACATATTTTTTGAATTTTTTAATATTTAAAAATAAAAAAGTAACAATTTCAATATTTTTAGTGTTTTTTTGTATTAAATTTTTAAAAATAATTTATATAATTTAAAAAATTATTTTTTATTAATAAAGTTGGGGTCGAGGCGTGCTAAATTTTTTTACGGGCCAGATCCAAAAAAAGCCCCAGAGTCGGATTAAAATCTAGGGGTGTTCATAGGGTCGGGTCGCGGGGCGACCCGACCCGACCCCCACAGATTCAAATTTTTTATTTTTTTTTGCAAATTTCAACCCGACCCGAAATTTTCGGGTTGGGCAATATGTTGATACTAAAACCTGACCTGACCTTATAATATTTTTTATTATTTTCCTAAAATTTTTATTACTTTTCCTACAATTTTTATTATTTTTCTAAAATTTTTATTATTATTTTAAAACTTTTACTATTATTTAATTTGTTTATTACTTTTTTGTATTAAAAATTTATATATATGATAATTTTTGGAACATAAAATAACTAATATTTATATTTCAATATAATTAATTCATTAAAAAAAATTATTTTTTTATGACTCGACGACCCAACCCAACCCGACCCGACCCCCGATCAGGTTCCACCTTCGTGTGACCCGACCCGATCGGGTCTTACAAAATTTCAAAAAACTCGACCCGACCTGTAAACACCCATAGTAAAATCTGCTACGGCGGGCCGGATCCTGACTATTTTTGGTCCTTAAACCGAATCTTAATTGTGTTTTGTCATTAAAAGAAGTTGGATTATGAAATATTTAATATTAATCTAAATTCCTTTTATAATTAGAGTTCGTTCTTAACCAATAATTTTAACAATTCGGACATGAATAATATATACTTTGAAAGTATCGGTTATACTGTCCCAATAGGGGTGTAATAAGAAAATAATATAACATTTTCTAGAAGCATCTAACATCCAGTGTGCTACTATAAACTTTTTTTTTTTTTTTTTTTTTGAATTGTTGAAAATCTTAAATCACTCATTCTAGATTTAAGTAGAATATGTAAAATTCCCAACTATCCCAAGTTCTTAAGAAACACACTCTCAGAATTCTAATCGAACATCTCAATTGAAATCCTGATTCTTATACCATCAAATCACATTTATTAGAGAGATATGCTGTTATAAAAGCCCAAGAAAAGAGAAAAATATGGAGAGAAATAATTGTATATTTTAATCTATTTTTCAAAATATATAACTCTAAGAAATGTCCACAGAAAGTGTTGTGTAACGTAGCTTTCTTTTCACTTCTCTTTTTCTTTTTCTAGTGGTGGTAGTGGAAGATCATGTGGACTCTTATCTTTCTCCTGTAAGATCCTTTTTATTCCACTTTCCCAATAAAATAGTAATAGTAATATATAAATCGTTTTCGCCATCAAATGGAATTAAACCAACCCAATTCACTCATTCCACTTCTTGTTCCCAAGGCATACCCATTGGACTTCAACAGCATTGGCAATAGCAGTTACTACGGAGAAGGAGATATGTCATCACCCGAATATTCCAACTGGATATTCGACCACGGTTTGTTAGATGACATTGGTGGCGAGCTCTCCTCCCTTGATCCTGATCCAGAGCTTCTTTGGTCTTCAAATCCTCCTCTCAGGTAACCCCCCCATGCATTGCAACATCATTATTCATTGTACATATAAAGTTTATGCCATGTTTTCCTGTTGATTTACTTTTGCTAGTTCTGAAATTTAGTCATAAGGTACTCGCAAGGTTTTGGTTTTAGCAACAATGCTTGATGAGAACCGAAGTGCTTGTGGTACATGAGCCAAAGTGGTTTGCTCCCTTAAACCTATGAGGTTTAAGGTTTGAATCCCACTAAGTATATTTCCTTAGGCCATGCCCTGATATAAAAAGCGAGCGACTTATCTTGATTAGTGTTAGGAAGCTTCTAATGGCACGTGGCATAGGTCTCGGGAATTATTTGAGGTGTGCCTAAGCTGACCCGTATACTCCGATTATCAAAGAAAATAATGCCTGATGAGTATGGTGGTCGTGTTAACTGTTATGTGCTTATTTTACTTGTAAGTTTTGGCGTTTTCTAACTATATTTTACGAACCCTAGGTGTTAGGGCGGCACTTCCCAAGCTTTATTGATAACCCTCACTTTCGGAACCAGAAAAACAAAACTTACTAACAACTGAAAAATTGAACTTACGACAATAGTCAACTAACTATCCACAGCACAGCATCGAAGACTGCCAACTTTACCCACAACACAGCATAAAAGATTCCAATATGACCACTTGATCGGATCCCATACGTGCAAGGAAATCAGTAAGGGGCATTACTTTCATGAATTATATGCTCATTAATATTGTTAAGATCTCAAAGATGCCTATGCAACTTTTCCAAATAGGAAATTCTGCAATGCCTTTTTTTAACCACTCAAGGATATTAATAGAATCCGTTACAATTTCAACTCTTCTCTCTATTTATCCATGTACCTTCATCCAAAGAAAAAAACATTATTGTCTGACATGTTGGATCACTTGATGATGCATTCATATTGAAAAAGAAAATTTAAGGTATTATATTTCCTTATGCCGTAATATTTTTTCTGAATGGTAATGGACAGCTTGACATGTGTGGTTTAGAGATAGAGATTTACTTGTACTTGTTTTGAGTTTTTAAGACATAGTCAAATATTTTCTTATCATTTTATCAGTGCAGAATTCGATGAATCCTTTGGCAATTTGGATGCTTTCAAGGAAGATGGCTTCAGGAAAAGGTATATAGCTGCTCATGTTCACTTGATAGAGTTACTACTTAGCTGCTCTGTATATGCAAAGTTGTGTTACACTTCTCTTTTTAGCTTTTCTTAATGTCTCAGTTTTCATTGAATGATTATATGCCAGGGTGAGATCTGGATCATGCAGTACATCCAGTAACAAAGCTTGTAGAGAGAAGATGCGGAGGGATAGGCTGAATGACAGGCATGTCCCGAGTCTACAGTATTTTGTTCTCTCAATTTCTCTCTGTTATCTGTTGACTATGTCTTTTGTCTCAAGGTTCATGGAATTGGCTTCTATTTTGGATCCTGGAAAGCCTCCCAAAATTAACAAGACAGTTTTATTGGCTGATGCTGTTCGGATGGTAACTCAATTACGTGATGAAGCTCAGAAACTGAAGGAGTCAAATGAAAATCTGTTGGAGAAGATCAATGAATTAAAGGTGTGCATTTGATTTCAGATCTGCTCTTGTCCTTCTATTGAGGGTAATGTTAATGCTGCACTAGGCAATTGAATGGTAACGCAATTCTCTACACTGACTCACTAGTTGGATTAAAGTTGTGTTTAAGCACTTAAATTGTGGTGGGATAGTGTGAGTACTAAAGGGCTTTGTTTGCTTTTAAAAAAATAGATAGATTTTCTAAAAGGTTGTGTGTTTTCATTCAATTCTTGTTGGTTACTTTCAATAGGGCTTTGTTTTGTAGTGTGAGAAGAATGAGCTTCGTGATGAGAAACAGAGGGTAAAAACTGAGAAGGAAAATCTTGACCGGCAAGTAAAATCCTTGAGTTCACAGCCTGCCTTCCTACAGCACCCTCCTCGAATCCCAGGTCCATTTTCTGCACCAGGCCAAGTTGTTGGCGGAAAACTGGTGTCCTTCATTGGCTATCCCGGAGTTTCCATGTGGCAGTTTATGCCACCTGCTGCTGTTGATACCTCACAGGATCATGCTCTCCGTCCTCCAGTTGCATAAATTTGCAGGCTTAGTTTCTGGTTCTGCCATCCCTCAGTCAGCACAAGATGGCCTTAATTCGTTGATTATGAATCTTGACATAGATCTTGGCGGTGTTTTCCCAATTTATTTTCTTCATCCTTATTTTGTTTCTTTTACTGACAGCTAGACATTGCCCATCCAGGAAATTTGTTTTCCTCTACTGATTTATTTCCTTTTTCTATGCCTGAGCAATGAACACAAATTCTTGGATAACGCTGAGGCGAACTATGAATTAAGTTTTTACATGTAAGTTCTTTTATTTCCAAAATATGTGGAGCCATTTTAAGAAGTCATAAAATTGAACCCATGAAGGTATGACTAAAGCCTAAAATCACAAAACATGTACCTGGATGTGAACAAAGTTGCATTAAGGACCTGACCTGACAGAACCTAATGATCATAAGCACTGGAGAAACTAGCTTTTACATTTTCTCAGCAAACAAGTAATTCACACTGGAAAACTATTCACATGAGTAATGGTTTAAGATGAATTCACTAGACTTCCCAGTCATGTGTATTTGCTAACAAAAATAATTGCAAGTCAAATGAATTTGTAAAATTCACACGGCTATCCTCCGATTGATTAAGCTGAAACAAAATGCCTTAATCAACCAACATTCTAATTACCTTAAAATACTACTTAAAGTTTGATCTGACGCGAGAGAACTTGTTCCCACCCCAGATGTCGAAGCTGTAGATTGATCAGCGAGAGAATCTGTTCGCACCCCAGATGTCGAAGTTGTAGATTGATCATACAATGCCGTAAATCTACCTGCAGAATATGGAGCTATTGATGGCTGGGGAAGGTCTACTGCTTTGCTTCCAAGCATCAGAACAACTACTGACATGGTTGGTCTTTGTGCTGGGTCATCCTGAACACACAATAATGCAATATGGATCCATCTTAAAGCTTCACTAACAGGACAAGTTTCAACTAAGCTTGGATCAATCAACTCTATGCCTTTGCCTTCATTCCACAGCCGCCATGCCTGTTAAAGATCATGTTTGATGGAGTCTCACCATAAGAATAATTGACATCATGTTTAAGGTTTAATGTATAAGATATTACAGTACAAACTTACATATGATAGAAGGCTTTGGCCATACTCGGCGAGGTAAATGCCTCTGTTCTTTTTGCCGCTCATGATTTCTATCAATAGGATTCCAAAGCTGTAAACGTCCGACTTTATTGAAAATAATCCCTCCAGTGCATACTCTGGTGCCATGTAACCACTGTTATAGGAAAATAAGTGAAAACAAAGTAAAAATTGTTAGTCAAGTAATATGTCGTCGTTTCATAGTAAATGGAAATGATAGGAATGGCTTACTATGTGCCAACGACTCTCTCAGTATTGGCTTCAAGTTGATTGCCTCCAAAAATCCTTGCAGTGCCAAAGTCTGATATCTTCGGGTTCATTTCATCATCCAACAACACATTGCTTGCTTTCATATCTCTATGGATGATTTTGAGCCGAGAGTCTTCGTGTAGGTATAGAAGGCCTCTTGCCGTTCCTTTGATTATGTTTGCACGCTTATCCCAATCTAGTTCCTTGCTTTTCACTGGGTCTGCATTTTTGGAAAATTTGGAAGAGTAAGTTGCCTTAGAACGATGAAAACAAAATAATATTGGTATACAAGAAACTAGAGCAAGTTGTGTGTCATTTTGACTGAAATGTGAAGCTGTAATGGCTTGAAATAAACAGCAAACATATCTAAATTGACCACCTGTGATCTGTCCCCAATGAAAAATTAATTGGTCTGCTGATTTGTTAGTTAAAAATGCATCATAGCTGAAAGCTCTTCACATTATTTTTTCCCAGCAAGCATATGAACAATAGAAGAAACAGAAACTGATTTCCTAACAAGAAAAAAAAATGAAGAATAGATATCTGAGAGAAGAGAGGAGCAAACCAAACAGGAAGGCATCGAGACTAGTGTTGGCCATGTATTCATAGACAAGAAGGTTTTCGCCTCCCTCCAAGCAGTACCCCAAAAGCCTAACAAGATTTTTATGTTGAAGCTTGATAATTAGAATCACTTCATTTCTGAATTCTTCAAGACCTTGGCTTGATCTCAATGAAAGTCTTTTAACTGCTACTTCCTTTCCATTTGGCAGCTTACCCTGAAAGCATTTCAAAAAATGTCAAAGTAAATTTATGAAGCACAAACCACTTCTCATTGCCAGTGCATTAAAAGACTATATCTATATATACATCAACCTTGTAAACAGGGCCAAAACCTCCTTCTCCAAGCTTATTTTCATCAGAGAAATTGTTTGTAGCAGCCAATAAAGTAGTTAAACTGATGTAATGCATCTCTCCACTGTCTTCACCTTCTGTCATAATAATACCTCCCTCCATTAATTCTGATCTATTTGAACCTTTGAAATTTCGTAATAGAATTTCCTCACTTATTCCTTCCCCTAAGAACAAAATAAATTATTTTGTCAAGAAATAGCAAGTTGACATTTGTGTTCATTATTAGACAAGCTTAATTAAATTTAAAAGTACCTTTTCGGCTTTTCCTCCTGCAGCAGGATATATAATACCACAAACCCAAAAGAGCTGCAGCAACAGCTACTACTGATGATACGGTAATGATTGCAATCTTTGCTGTGTTGTTTCCTCCTTTTCCTGCCGTTACATTATAGAACAATCATAAACTTGCTTCCTAATGGATAAATTTTCAATCAATAATTTAATTGAACATACCCAATTTGAATTTGTTAACTTATTATCCACTTAATTAAGCATTTGAATCTTGAAAACGACATCTTTTTTTGGTGAAAAAACGGAAATAAAATTGTGTATATCAAGACCTTCCTAATCCTATAAAGGGAGTTCTTACACTGAAGATCGTGTCTAGGGAGATGATCAAGTCAAGTTTTAGCTTGATATTCCCTGAGTAATGGGTTCGAACACTGAAAATAATCTCTCTATGAAAAACATGGATAAGAAAACCGTGTATATAAGGAACTCCCCCATACTCTACTCATACAAGGAGTCTATTATTCGATTTGAATTTGTCATGCAGAAGACAAATCAGAGGAAAACAGAAAGTAATTTTGCACACATGTCAATTTTTTCTAAAAATTCCTCTAATATTAAAAGGAGCAGGTCAGTAGAAATAAACCTGTTTGATGACCAAGAAAGTACTAACCTCCATCATTAGGCGTTGGCTGTGACCCTGGAACCGATGATTGCTCATAGAATGCGTATTCCTCGTACCTGAGGCTGCAACTTGGGCACAAAATACGCCATCCTCTCCTACCTTGGCAACACTTTTGGATTTGATCAGTCAACGTAGCCAAACAATAACGACACGAACTGTTATTGATATCTCTAGTACACTGCAGCAGAGCATATCCTCTCTGAATCCCATTAGCCACAATTGAATCCTTTGTTTCGAACATCAAATCCGTAAATGGGACAGAATCTACTAAAGAGAATATCAAACCCAATGCTCCATAGTTTTGCTGATCAGGCGATGTATTATTCTGAACATTCCACATCAGCAGCCATGGAATTGTTTGTGCCCTTCCGAAAAAGTTGATGTTGGAATAGCGTAACATGCACTCATCGTACCATATGATGGCACGTTTATCAGAAGGGCAGCGTTGTCTAAGTTGTTGAGTTGCATTGCTGACACAAATTTGACATGTAGTGGCTGAAACATCTCCCCTGCAGAGGTAGAGGCTGAAGATTCCATTTGATGAATTGTTGTAAAAGCTCTCGGAAGAAGCTTTTGATGAGAAAGAATCAAATAGAGAATTGAGGCTGGATATGTACTCAGCTGGGGCTGTATCATTTTCTGGACCTAAGCAGGCATGGCTATTGTATGTTGGCTGGCAATTAATGGACCATGTTATTGTCAAGATTGTGATCAGGATTAAAAGAAAGGATCCTGGAATCTGTCGAAGAACCATTTTTTTTTGCTTTGCTTTGACAGAAGTGATAGATTTTTCAGACACATGATTATGGATTGGTTTGAGTAAGTAGATGACGCGTCTCCTTTCTCCATAGGGCGCCTGCACGGCATATTTAATTTTATATAATTAATATTAATGCAGCTATCTATGACCGGTTATTTTGTTTTGAAATTTGGAATTGTCTTATATGTACTTGAGGACTAATTTTTTACTGTAACGGAAGTATTAGTAACGTGATATCATTAATAAATTAATAAATAATATGTATGATTTAATATCCATATTTTCAATTATTTTTTAATATTTTAATATACATAACAATAGATTATTGGATTGTTATACGGATGATATGATATCTTTGTTGTATTATAGATTTTTTCCTCAACCTGAAGACGAATTACGTGTTTGAGGCTTTTGAATTTTGATAATGAAATTTATCAGAATCACCCATTAAATTTTTTGAATTATAAAAAATACCACACTATAAATTTCTTAATTTAACGATCAAGCACATGAATTTTCGACAAATTATCCTTGGCTCACAAAAACCCTCGACCTCAACATCTCTCAAACCCTACAATTACAATATGAGTTGTGTAATAAATGGTTTTGTACAAAAAGTTATTTTTATTCATGCAATAAATCAAAAATAGTTAAAATTTGACGAAAGTTATTGATTTTTGAATTTGAAGACGAAATCTAAAAAAAGATCGCCATGATCATTATGTAGTATCTTAATATATATTTCAATCCAAGAGATCATATTGGTCTCTCGAGCGACCATTTTTTTCTAAAATTCATCTTCAACACTGACAATACGCCATTTTCACTATAACCATTTTTCTTACTTATAATAAACATTTTTTTTTCATTATAAATAAATCATCAAAACAACCTGTTGATGATGTTTCTTGTGACGAAGGGGCAGTGATGAAATTTCTCCTTTTAAGGGACGAATGTTCAGAGAGTATTGATTATTTATAGTGTTCGGACCCGGTTTCCCGGATATGGCCGACCAGAGGACACAGCATGATGCGGACCTCAGAGGCCGACAACATCAGAGCCGAGACCGACCATTTTAGCCCGGTAGCTCGGTTCGGTACCCTCCTTTCTCCTGGATCGGGATGATGAGTTCAGGTATTCTGGGTCAGGTCGGAAGTAGTTGGGGTAGTTTAGCTCGCGATTTGGCCGTGCACATGAGGCCTGATTTGTGATCGGGATAGTTTGGACTTTTGTATCACCGCTCGAGATCTTTACAGGCTGTTATCATTAATGTTAAAGTGTGGCAGTGTATAAAACGGCGTGATGTGACAGGAAGTCAGATGGCAGATTTGCTTTCGGCGAGGAAGTTGGGGCAGAGAGCCCATCAATTCGCCGAAAATCCACATGGCTGACGTCAAAGAGATATGAAAATAGTGTTGTATTTTCCTTAGTATATAAAGGAAGGTAATCTCATTTGTAAGGGTTGGGAAAATTTTTATTTAAGTATTACTTGTAAGAAACACTAAAAAGAGAGCAAACAACTCGGTTTTCTTTAGACCCTCCTGAGAAACAGATCGGCCGAGCTCGGTTTAGTAATAAAAAATCATACCACACTTTGTGCCCATGGATGTATGTTGGATTCGCTCCGCCGAACCACGTAAAATATTCTTGTCGATATTGTGGTTGTTTTGTCTTTTGCCAAGTTTATTTTTGGTCCCCCATAACCAAAAAAATTCACGGTTGGAGGAGGATTGTCCCGGGAGTGTTACCCGAAACTACCTCTGGAATGAAAATTACCCGTCAACAGTTGACATCGTCTATGGGGAAAGACAAAAAGTAGCTTGCGTAGTAAGATGATAGCAGAAGACGGGAACCCTAGAACGTCGGAGAGTTCAACAACAGAGCGAATGGAAAGAATGAAAGAGAGCATGAGAAAGGAAATAGAGTCAAACCAGACCTTCATGAAGGCCATGATGGGGAAACTGGAAAGGTTATAAAAGATGAACAACGAAAGGCTGTAGGGTGGTCCAAGTCAGATGAGAGAGGAGATAGTGAAAGGAAAAATGGTCGTAGATCTTGGCGGAGATGATGAACCTAGAAGGTGGGATCTCCAAAAGATGAGATCTGTTGTGATAACCGGAGCCTTGCCAGCAGAAAGAATGTGGGAAGAAGAAGAGGAAAGGCAGACACCAGAGTCCTCTAGTAATAGTCCCCGCTCTAAGCATAAGGGGATTGACAGAAGATACAGTGGGGAGGATTGAGAGGCGTCCAGCCACGGAGTGCGTCGTGCTCGGAGCAGCAGGCTGTTAGGGTTGGTTCTCGGAGTGCCAATCCGGATCGTATTTATGTCCGATTCATGAATACGAGCAATTATATTTTCCATAATATTACTAATTTAATGGTAGCACCCTTGTCTTTTATAGACTTATTCTATATAATTACGATTAGTTATCTGATTATGATTAGATCGAAACTAAATCTGGTTTAGTGATACGTGTGTAGGGGTTGGTGCTCAGAGCGCCAATTCCGGTTGTATTTTGTTAAATACTTCTGTAAAACATTATTATTAGTAATAATATATGCAGTTTCTATAATATAATCTATTCTATTATATGGTAAAGACGTAATGACCTTAGAATGATTAGTCATGGTACAGTTGCAAAAGCGTCGCAACGGACATTGAGTTGTATCATGACGTTGTCATTCTCAGACAGTTCATGGTCAAGGTTTACACTACTTGGTCAGTATAGTAAACCCGTTGAGACCGGTACATGTCGTATACTGGAATATATGATTCCAATGGTTTCTCAATGAACCATAAGTCTTGGAGACTAGTATAGACGTGTAGGTGTTTATAGTGGATAAACACTGAACGACTCACCGAAGATTCTTAATGGATGGTACACCAGCGTCAATAAGAATCTTCTTGGGTTGAGTAGCACTTGTGATTCTTAGACTTGAGATGCCATTGTGGGCACATGAGACATCTTCTACACTTAGATGGCAGTCACGTCACCGATCTATTTAGATCAGACCTCCGCCTGTTCGTTGGGTGTAGATAGATCCTCAGGGTGTCCTATGTGTGTCAAGATAGGATCCGTCAGTTCTGTGTACCAGAGCATAGGTAGTCCATATGATTAGCAATCAGATAAAACCATGGGCCCGTGGTAAAGTTTAGAAGCTAGTTCTAAACATTCTTTTAGAGATTGCTAATGGAATAGTCGACTGGATAATCCCCATAGAGATTTGACGTTTACATCTGTGTCTCTGGGATTTATCCGGATACCTGTGACGGAGGAATTATACATTTGCGATGACCTCGACCTGTATGGTTTAGCGAGATTATCCGTGATCGTCATAATCTACGGGTGGATAGATTATGGACACGAAATTAGATTTCGTGACGGATATACCTGAACCTAGAGAGTCTCAATAATGAAACATACTCGTTGAGCACTAGAGCAACATAAAAAATAATATTGATTATTTATAAAGTCGTTTAATGGTTAAACGCAAGATACATGCTAAAGAGACTAGATAGTCATTTGCTTAATTATTGTGTATTTACATTAATACTTGATTAATTTAAATACACATTAATTAATAGTCAAAATGAGTTATTTGACTTATTTCCTAAATGAATATATGTTTTTAATTTTAATGTAAATATTATACATATATTTAATATATTTGTATTTGATTAATTAATTGATTATTTAATTGTTAAATGATTAAATTAATTAAAATATAAATATCTTATGTTAGGATATTTAAAGTTAATGATGTTAGTTGCATTTGTTGACCAAAATAAATATCCATAAAGTTTTTAGATATTTATAAAGTTGACTAAATGCATTTGAAATGAAAATTGAAATGAAAACTTGTATTTTGGTCTTGTAAATTTCGGCCAAGGCTAATATTTGACAAGTATAAATTGTTTTCATTTGCTTTTCATTTAACTTAACCTAATACACATTTCACAAAAGTAAAACTCCATTGAAGAAAGCTTGAAGAACTTTGAGAAAGAAAGAAAAATCCAAGAAAGCTTGATTTTAGTAAGTTTTCTCCAACTTACTATTAGTAGGGAAATTGTTCCTTAGGATCTAGGCTTTCATATTTGATATCCTTAGGTTATTTCTTTCTTTGTTCTTTGTGGTTTTTTTTGATGGAAAACTTTGGTGAAATTGTAAAACATGTATGATGAAGAAAGGATATGACTATTGTAGTTATATGTATTCTTTCAAGGTTTATGAAACCATGTTGCTATTCTAGAGTTGTTGACCCACTCTTAAATGACCTAGATTTGATCTTGAGTTGTTTCATTGTGTTGAGACTTGAATTGGATGAAAGATTGATGATTGAAACATTTGATTTAATGTAAATGGCATAATTTGCCCAATTTGTGGAAATTGAAAAATTAGGGTTCATGACTAATTCCAAATTTGGGGGTTTTCATATATGTTGTGTATTTATGTGTGTATATGATGCATACAAAGTTTCATGTTGATTGGATATCATTTGGATGTGTCTTGAAGCATGAAAGTGCAAAATGCACAAAATTGAACCCAAGTGAGGCTCACGGCCTTGATAAGAAAAATGGGGATTTTGCTTGCTTTGTTGTTTTGATGTTTTGAACATCATAAGTTCATCTTAGAAATGATTTAGAATCATTCAAAATTGATTGGATCAATTTCGGACTAAAACGGACAAAAATACAAAGCAAGGGTATTTCGGTAAATTCACTTAAAATTGTTTTATTGAATTTATTTTCATAATTTGATTATTGGAATATTAAATAAATATGTTTATTTAATTAATCCGAGAAAAAGTTTTGAAATCTGAAAATCGGATTTTCACCGCTTCCGCTGCGTTACCGGACTCACCCCCTAAATAACCCCTTCAACGTGTATATTAGACAAAGACCCTAGGATTTACAATATAGTACGTAATTACAACGTAGTTTTTAATTGACATTAGGAAGCGCACTATAAGACGTATATACTTAAATAAAGTTCCTGGTCAAGATTTACTAAGACGGCTCGGTTAGTAAAATTCGCTGAGACTGGTACATGTCGTATATCGTGACTTGGTCCGATGGTTTATCCAATGAACCATGAGTCTCAGGAGACTCGTATAGATATGTAGGTGTTTATTTGATAAATACTGAACGACTCACTGAAGATTTCCTAATAGATGATACACCAACGTCAATAGGAATTTTCTCGAGTTGAGCGAGCATAGTGGTCCTTCGACTTGAGATATCCAGTGCATATGGGTGTTCTTTGGGTGTGGACTGATGCTCATGATATCCAGTGCGTATCAAGAGAGGATCCGTCAGTCCTGTGTACAGGGCATAAGCATCCTGCACGTGTTTACGATATAGTAAATCCATGGCCGTGGTATAACTTCAGAAATCAGTTCCGAGTGTTATTTAGAGATCGTAAATTGAAATTCGACTGTATTATACCGAATGGATTTGACATTCTTATCTATATCTCAGGTATAATATGGATAGCCTGTGACAGAGAGATTATACGTATGCAATGACCTCGGCTTGCATAGTTTAGCAAGATTATCCGTGGTCGTCATAATCCATGAGTGGGTAGATTATGGACACGAAATTGGATTTCGTGACGGATAAACCTAAACTTAGAGAGTCATACAATATGAAGTGTACTCGTTGAGCACTTGGGCAATGCGATATGAATAATATGGACTATTCATAATACTTCATCATATTAAGTGAGTTAATTCGAATCGTTTAAACGGTTAAACGATAACACATGCATTAAGAGATTTTGGTCATTTAATAATTATTGTGTATTTGTATTTGATACATAATACGATTATATACACATTAATTATTCGTCAAATGAGATTTTGACACATGTTATAAATATATGTATTTGTTATTTATTGTAAATAAAAATACATATACAATAATAATTATATTAATTGATTATTTGGATATTTAATTGTTAAATATTTAAATGATTAATTAATAAACTTTTTTCAAAATGTTATGAAATATGTCCAATTATTATTGGTTCACATGGCATGAATTTATTAAAGCTTAAATGTTCAAATGTGATTTGCTAACATTAAAGCTTATGTTAAATTAATTGATTTAATTTTTTCCAAATGACCAAATTAGCCCTCAAAGTCGGCTAAGGAGAATTTAAAAGAATTTTTTTTTTTGTTTTCTTCATGATTTACCACCTATGGCCGAAAGTTTCATTTCCAAAAGGCTTTCAAATTGTATTTGATGATTCAAGGATGAGAAAGAAGAAAAACAAGAAAAAAGGTAAGGAATTAGGAGATTTAAGGTAACTCTTCAAATCCCTAAGCTTAGAAAAATTATTCCATGTTTCTTAATAATCTTAGGAGATACTAGGGTTTCTTCTTTTTCATAAAATTTGGGGCTTTTGGTTGTGGTGGATGGAATTGGACGTGAAGTGCATGTGTGAAGTAGATTTGGTTAATATTATTGTAATATTAGTCCAATTTATTCATTTGATGATATGTTGTCATTCTAGAGTGTTATGACCACTCTTGTAATGCCTAGAATTGTTCTTGGGTGATTCATATATGGTGACTTGAGTTGGTGTTTTGATTAATTGATTTAATCTTGAAAAATTGGATTTAAAGCATGAAAAATCATAATTTTCGGTTCTGGATCAGATCTGAATAAACTGAAAATTTTGCGATGAAAATAATGTGTTATGAATGTATTGGATGTGTTTTGGGAGTTGGAACAATTGCCAGAAAGAGTTTCAGAGTTGAAATAAGCGAAAACGGTCAAAAACGGCGTTATCGGGTGACGGCTGTCCAAACAGTGAATTTGTCACTGTTTGGGCAGCCTATGAACTGCACTAACACTATTGGGGCTGACTTGGGCAGTCTCCATAAGTGTTGGGTGGTCGGTTCGGTCAAAAACGCGTTTTGCGTCATTTTGCTGAAAAATATTTTTCGTAAAAGTTTCGCGACGTTTCCTTTATATTTATGTCGCTATTTGATATCGAATAAATAGGTTTAGGTGAAATATGAATAAATTATTCATATTAGATATTGAATAATTTATTCGGTAATTTGAAAAAGTTATCGCGCTTCTGCCGCGCCCATCGCCCAAAACCCCAACACAGACGAGAAGAAGTCCGCGGAAGGCAACGTGATAGTACTGATAGCCAGATGAAAGCCTGGTTCAGGAAAGAGATGAAAAGATGGGAAGAAAACATGAAGGCAAGCAAAGAGGATGGTCCGGATGGAGAAACATCATCCCTCTTTATGGAAGAAATCTTGTCGGCAGAATTCCCTAGACGGTTCACCATGCCATCCATGAAATCCTAAAAGGGACATATCGACCCTAAGTCCCATATCGAAAGTTTCATTTTGCTAATGGAGGTTCAATGGATGGTAGGAGAGGCCATCTGTAAGGTGTTCCCTTTGACCCTGAGCGGGCCCGCGATTTTTTTGTTTAGAAGTTTGACCTCATGGAGCATCAATAGTTTCTCTCAGCTCAGAAAATCTTTTGTTCAACATTTCAAAGGAGCGTGTGTGCCAAGGAAGATGGTGGGAGCGTTAAGACTGATGAAGTAGGGGGATGATGAGCTCCTGAAGAATTTTATTGAAAGATACCACAATCCGGTGCTCGAGGTTGGAGCATACGAGTCATCAGAGGTGTTGGAAAGCCTCAAGGGAGCTCTGAAGGTCGAGAAGTTATGGACCCACCTGAGGATTCAGGACGTGCCGGATTATACCACTGCATTGGAATTGGCCTGGAAATTTATTTTGATGGAAGGAGAAGAGAAAGCTTCCCAGAGAGTGGAGACCCAGAAGAAAAGTTTGTGAGGCCGGAGATGCCGCAAAGGTCGGACAGAGAATTGAGGTAACCGCCCCCGAGATAAAAGGAATTCAGGCCAATGCCTCAGAGCAATGCACCTCATGAGAGAAAGGCTCAGGTGCGTAAATCATGTGGCCGGAGGGGCAGTGTATACCCCTCTGAATAATCCGTTGGCTCAAATTGTCAGAGAAATCCAAGATAAAGGCCTACTGGTAGAGCCAAACCTGAGGAAATATCTGGCGGAGAAGAAGAGCAAGAAGTCTTATTATGTGCATCATAACCTGAGGGGGCACACGACGGAAGGTTGTAGGGACCTGCGGGAGCAGGTGGAAAACCTGGCATAAAATGATTACCTGAACGATTATATCGACCAAGAGGCCATGGCGGCCCGACAGCGACAAAAACCTAGACAAATATATACTATCGCTGGTGGAAGGACACTGGCTGGAGACTCAAACCGATCAAGGAAGAGTTACAGCAGGTCCCGAGGACCGGAAGTATTGACAACGGAGCGGGCAACGAGGGTTCAAAGGGGGCAGTCGATCCCAATTATGTTCACAGATGAAGATACATATAGGGTGAGTTTCCCTCACGACGATGCACTGATAATCAAGGCTGTGATCGGAGGAGCTGAGGTGGACAAGATCCTGGTGGATCCGGGGAGTGCAATTGACATAATTTCCAAGGAAGCCTTGGACGGTTTAGGGGTGGAGTACGCCACTATGACCCAGGATGGAACTCCCTTATACGGGTTTGGAGGTGCGACAGTCGATCCTTTGGGTATAATACAGCTGGCCATGACAATCGGGACCACTCCCCACACCCGGACTATCATGATGGACTTTACAGTGGTAGACTTCATGAGTAGTTACCAGGTCATTGTGGGCCGACCTTTCATGATGAAAACGAAGGCCGCAGTGTCATGCTACTATTTAAAATTGAAGCTCCCCACCCGAGATGGGATTGTGATAGTGTGTTGAAGTCAGAAAACAGCCAGGAGTTGTTTCGCCACCGTCTCAAATGAGACTTTTTGCATTTAAAAAGACAACCGGAAGAGGAGAATGAGAGAAGAAGAAGAGGTGACAGTTGAATCTCCAGATCCACAGCCCGAAGATTTTTCCCAATTGGGGGCAGGTGAGGAGCTGTAATCAATAGAACTCTTCGGCCCAGGGAAAATTATAAAAGTGGGAGCGGGTTTGGAGAAGAATCTCAAGCAAGGCTTGCTAAAGTTTTTGAAAGAGTATGCGGACATTTTCGCTTGGGGGCATGGCGACATGCCCGGGATAGATCCCAAGTTTGTCAATCACCATTTAGTAGTGGATCCGGTTCATAAACCAGTCAAGTAGAAGAGGAGAATCTTCAATCAGGAGCACTGCGAGGCCATAAGGGCCGAAGTGGAAAGGCTTTTAAAGGCTGATTTTATCAGAGAGGTGAGATACCCGGAATGGGTATAAAATGTGGTCGTGGTAAAGAAGGCCAGTGGAAAGTAGAGGATGTGTGTATACTTTTCCGATCTCAACAAGGCATGCCTAAATGATAGTTTCCACTCCCGTAGGTGGATCAGCTGGTGGATTCAACGGCATGTCATGGGCTTCTTAGTTTCATGGATGCCTTCTCGGGATATAACCAGGTCAAGATGCATCACGAGGATGAGGAGAATACAACTTTCATCACGGATCAGGGGTTGTATTGTTTTAAGGTGGTGCCTTTCGGGTTGAAGAATGTTGGGGCTACATTTCAGAGGTTGGTGAACAAGGTTTTTAAGCCCCTCATCGGCATGACCATGCATGTGTACGTTGATGATATGAGAACAATGACCAAGAAGCCTGAGGATCACTTGGTCGACCTCGCGGGGACTTTTGAGTTGTTGAGGAAGCATAATATGAGGCTGAACTCGGAGAAATGCGCATTCGGTGTAGCGTCTGGTAAATTTTTGGGATACATGGTCAGTGTTTGGGGCATAGAAGCAAATCCGCAGAAGATACGAGCTGTTTTTGAATTGAATCCCCCAGAACGGTCAAAAAGGTGCATAGTTTAACAGGCCAAGTGGCTGCATTAAATCGGTTTATTTCCCTAGCAACCGAAAAATGCCATACTTTTTTCAAGTTGAGCAAGAAAGCAAAGAATGAGGTCAGCTGGACGACGAAATGCAAGGAGGCATTCCTGCAGTTAAAGCAATACTTAGCTCAGCCCCCACTTTTGGCCAAGCCGGTCCCATGTGAGACTTTGTTTTTATACTTAACTGTTTCTGAGCATGTTGTGAGCTCGGTGCTAGTGCAGGAGGCGGACAAGGTCCAAAGGCCGGTATACTATACTAGTAAGGCCTTGCTGGATGCAGAGACCAGATACCCGACCCATGAATTGGTAGCTTTGTCTTTGATTACGGCAGCCCGGAAGCTGCGACCTTATTTTCAAGCTCATCTTATCGGGGTCTATACCGACCATCCCCTAAGATAGATCCTACATAAGCCGGAGGTCTCGGGTAAGTTAATAAAGTGGTCGGTGGAACTAAGTGAGCATGACGTATCCTATCTGCCGAGAGTAGCAATAAAAGGGCAGGCTTTAATAGATTTTGTAGCCGAATTTGCAGGATCATATATTTTAGAAGTTTCAGAGACCAAGTGAGAATTGTCAGTGGATGGATCGGTCAGTTCGCAAGGTTGCGGAGCCGGAGTTGTCCTACGGAGCAGTGACAGTAAAGAGGTGGTATATGCCTTGAGATTCACCTTCGAGACAACAAATAACGAGGCCGAGTATGAGGCCATTCTGGCCGGTTTAAGGTTATGCATGGTAGTTGGTGTCCGAGATGTGATTGTAAAAAGTGACTTCCAGTTGGCCATCCAACAGTTAAAAGGCGAGTTCCAGGGCAGATAACCAAACATGATGGCTTATATGGCCAAGCTGAAGAAGTTGGTTAGGGGAATGGGCAATGTGCAGTTCGAACAGATCGACTGAGAAAGTAACCATCAGACAGACTCTTTGGCTCGGCTGACATCGTCAATCAAGTCAGAGAAGCCTAGAACTACCCCTCTGGTTTGCCTACAGGTGAAGAGTGTTGGGGAGCCAGAGATAATGGAAGTGGATGTAGAGGGGGAAACCTCTTGGATGGATCCAGTTAGGAAGTACTTGGAGACCAGGGAGACGTCTGAAGACAAGAATGAGGCAAGAAAGCTAAACTATCAGATTTCTAAATTCTGCCTGATTGAAGGAGTCTTGTACCATAGGGGGTACACGGTGCCACTTTTAAGATATCTTATGACTGAGGAAGCGGACTATGTGCTCAGGGAAATACACATAGGGATTTATAGGAGTCATGCCGGGGGACAGTCAATTGCGTACAAGGCGTTAAGGCATGTATTCTTCTGGCCGACCATGCATCAGGATGGGATGAAGATAGCTCAAAAGTGTGAGGGATGCCAAAAGAACGCAAACATTAACCATCAGCCAGATGAGCAGTTGACCACTCTAGTCAGCTCCTGACCGTTCGCCCAATGGGGGTTAGACATCATTGGGCCAATGCCAGCAGGGCGAGGACAGGCCAAGTACGCTATTGTTGCCATTGACTATTTCACCAAGTGGGTAAAAGCCGAACCCCTATCTACAATCACGGAGAAGAAGGCGACATACTTTGTGAAGAATAATATTATCTGCATGTTCGGGATCTCCCGAGCCATCATCACTGATAACGGGAAGCAATTCGACAACAAAGGTGTATGAAGCTCTGTAAAGACCTCCAAATCGCCTTGAGATTCGCTTCACCTACTCACCCCAAGTCTAATGGGCAGGTCGAGGTGACCAATAAAATAATCAAGGCAAATCTGAAGGCCGGGCTCGGGTCTTGTAAGGGTCTGTGGTCGAAAAGTTACCAGAAGTATTGTGGGCACATCGGACAACCTACAAGGACTCCACAAGGAAAACTCCATTTTCTTTGGCCTACGGTTGTGAAGCAGTTATCCCAGCAGAGATCGAGATGACCACCAACAGGGTCCGATATTTTGAGACCGAGCAGAACGAAGAGCTCGTCAGGAACCACCTCGATCTAATCGAAGAAAAAAGGGAGAAGTCAGCTATCAAGATGCCATCTATCAATAAAGAATGACCCGCTTATATAATAAGAAGGTTCAGACTCGGTCATTCCTTCCTGGAGATTTGATTCTGAGGAGAGTTACGTTGAATACCTGAAAGCCTGAAGAAGGTTCGTTGGGCGCCAAGTGGGAAGGGCCGTACATAATGGTGGAGATAGTTAGACCTGGTAGGTACTCGGCTCAAGAAGCCCTGGAACGCCGAGATGCTGAGGAAGTATTTCCAATAGACCACCTCTTCGGCCGCAGAACTATCAGATGACCAGACAAGATTCAGGAAATTATTGTAAAGCCTCTCTTGAAATAACCCGCTTCTACAATAAGAAGGTTCAGACTCGGTCCTTCCTTCCTGGAGATTTGATTCCGAGGAGAGTTACATTGAATACCCGAAAGCCTGAAGAAGGCTTGTTGGGCACAAATTGGAAGGGCCGTACAGAGTGGTGAAGATAGTTAGACGGGTGTAGGCACTGTATTTTTACATATAAGTCCCGATGATGAGTCTCACATGGAGACACTACCTCTTTGAGTTGTGGAAGTGAGGGCGGAAAACGGACGTCGAAGGGACGAGTCAGAAATTGACACCTTGTTGGATTTAATTTGTTTGCTTAGCTTCAGGTTTGCTCGTTAAGCCTCTGTTTTAAAACTTATCCTTGGCCCAAAACCCCCGCAAGTCACACACCAAACCCATACACCACCAAGCCACACACCAAGCCCACCAAAATAAAATCAAATCCCATAAATCATCTTCCTAATTAAATCAAATCCTTTTTCTAAACTAAATAAAATCACATTCCTAATTAAATTAAATCACTTGCCTAAACTAAATAAAATAAAATAAAATCCCATTAAATCACATTCAAAACTAAATAAAATCACCTTCCTAATTAAATTAAATCACATGCCCAAATTAAATAAATCAAATAAATCTATTTCCTAAACTAAACAAATCATCTCCCTAAATTAAATAGATTTTTCCTTATAGTACACTAATTAAAATATCCCCCCATAATTACACAATATTCTTTCCCTATTCATATAAGGTAAAACCCCAACCTTTGCCTATAAAAAGAAGCCTAAACCAAAACTTAGAGGCTCTAGCTCATTCATGCACCACCAAGCCTTCACGCCCCCCTCTCTCACTAGACCATTCACGGTACAACCAAAAATAGAATAAACCCTAAAACCTAACTCATCTCTCATTAACCCTCTCTCTCACGACCGCAGCTCTCTCTCTAACCCTCACGCAAACCATTCTCTCTCGCCAAAGCCACATACACACACAACCAGCCCATTAATTAACAAACAAACCATCATCACTCAGCTCCCTCCTCTCTCGGCAGAAACCCTAGACAAACCGTAACCATTCTCCTTCCTCACACATAACTCACGGCAGAACCCTAGCTTCACCTCTCGGCCAGCACACAGAAAACAAAAAAACAGAACACCATAAGCCAACAAACATCAACCCTGATCAACACTCAACCAGACACAGAACAACCCATCACCTTCACAAAACGCACATCCACATTCAGCACCCCTCACAGCCACTTGAGACGCGTCCCTAAAGCAGCCAACTCCCGAACATCAACCAAGACACTCACGGTGCGCATAAGACACGTACACACATATCTTCATCGATAAAAAGCAACCTTCACAAACAAATAATATCCCTTTGACCGAATACCAAACAAACAAACAATATCCCTTAATGTGAAACTCACAGCCCCCCTGAACCAGAAAAATCGACACCAAAAACAGCCCCTAAAATATCCCATAAACCACCAAAAACAGCCTCTGCAGTCCCTAAAATAATCCTGAAAATCACCCTTTAAACCGAGATAAAAACAGTCTCCAAAAATCCCAAAACAGCCCCAAAAATAACCCTGAAACAGTGAAAAAAAAAAAAGCAGCGCAAAACAGAGGAAACAAAAGCCCAAAACAGCGAGGCAATGAAGGAAAAAAACGAACCAGTAAATCGAAAAAGTTACGGAGCATCAACCCTTCCGAAAACCGTGTTGTAACGCACTTCCAAGAGACGACTTAAGAGGTTAGACATGAGGGCACCCTTTTATTTATTCCCGTTCTTTTTCTGTTAATTATTAATGGTTTTTGGCATGAGTATTGTTAGTTAATGTGTGCTATGGCCATGGGATGAATGGAATATGTGTTATCTCTTGCGGTATATCAGATGGAAACTCAGACGTAAATTCCGTAGCCGAATCCGAATGGACGGCAGTGCGGTCTGCACTCGGGATACAATGCCACGTACCGCTTGAGAGACACACATATTTCATTTCATCTAACCTTGTGTTTACGCATGATTTAGTCATTTATTATGTTATTTTTACGATTTAGTCATCTAGTATGTTATTTCCTTTTATGTATGATTTAGTTGGTTATTTCCGAGCATGGTTAGTTATTTCTTTTGCATTAGGAATTTAATTTATTTTTATGTTTAGGTTATTATTTATTTTTCGATTTTGATAATTCAATATGTTCATGAGATTATTGTGTGCTATTGTGTGTTTGTCGCTATGATGACTTACTTTTTTGCATGTAAACTTAGATATAGGTTTTATTTTCATGTACGTAAACTTAGACATATGGCACTCTTGAGAATGTATGTTGCGTAGACTCGGTTAGATTATTGCACAAATCCTTTCATTACAAGTGGCATAAGTAAAAGACCATTTTGAACCCAACGGTTTGAGGTTTTCCCTTGCGAGGGGTGAGTGCGGCCTTAAATCATTTTCCCAGTTCACACTGGGTGGCGACTCCATGTTATTTCTCCGGTTTAGTTCCCCCGTGGGCTATTCCGTACCCCCAACTAGGCCGCGAGCCTAGAACAACATCGCCGATTTCTGTGTCCTATAGTCTGGCGACTTCACTGGGGATAGAGAATCTGCCCCGAAATAATACCTTGTAATGTTTGTGCTTTTTGTTTTAGTTAACCGTGTCTACCGTGGGTTAAAGAGGTTTAATCAAAGGCACTATTAGAGCTAGGTGATGGTTTGGTGTCCTCATTCATTCACTACCTTCTATAAGGAAAAGCTGTGAAGGCATCTAGATAATCATTTACTCGAAGTTTACTGTGATGGACTAATTTGGAGGACTTGTTGTTTATTCCTGTCACCAAGGCGATAAGAGCCTAAGAGGCTTGGGTATTTAAGAGAGTTCGCTCCACCCTCCCTCTGGGGAATCTTCAATAGGAAATCCATTTGACAGTTAGTCATACACTATAACTCGTTGGCACGTACCTTACGGTATAAAAAAGGTGTGCTCACTTGGTCGCTCGAACCCTTGAGTGGGGAGTCCTAGTTGTGGGCAATCATTCGCCTGCGGGAGCCTTTGTCTATACCCCTATAAACCCGCATATGAACTGTAGTTGTAGGACCAATATAAACTATTCTGTTATGCTTGCGTTTAGGACCGTCGTCATTTAGATTCAGTTGGACTTTTTGTCATGAGGTATGGGCTTGTTGGGCCATTTAAACTGGGACGAGTCTGTGCTTTATGGCAATCGGGACAAAAGCCTCTGAAATGCCGATGGGCCATTTTGCATTTAGGCCTCTTATCATTTGAAGTCGTTTAGCCATGTTATCGCAAAAATGTAAACCTGTTGGGCGTTTTTCAACTGGGACAAGTTTAACCGCGCAATAGTATGATTGAATGCTTTAAAATGATAATGGGCCGACTTATATATTCCATACATCGCACGCATCTCATGCATCTCATGCATACACGCATCATGTTAACCCCTATGTCTTAAAAGCCATCATAGATACCCGTTGGGTTAGGAAAGAGGGAAGACTCGTCAAAAGGCTGTTAGCGAACATGAGTGAATCAGTTAACGATGGATCTCGTATGGATCAGCTGGATACTAGTCTAACTAAGGTTACCGAGCAGTGGTAAGCTTTGACCGCCGCTATGGCAAATATGGTTGTGCCCCGTGCTGGGGGAGGCTCTGAGAATGTGAGGCGTGAGGACCCTCCAAACAGATTGAATGATGATATCCATGTCTTTGATGACAACATGGCTAAGTATGAAGCATGCACCTTTGGACTGACAACATTGATAACTTTGAAGGCTAAGAACGTGGAAGTTTACGGAGACTCGATGTTGGTAGTCCGACAGATGCAAGGAGAATGAGAATTGAAGGAAGAACGGTTGAAACCCTACTTATTCCACCTCATGAATCTGACACAAATCCTCCCCGATTGTAAATTTCAGCACTTACCGCGAGAAGAAAATCAAATGGCCGACGCATTAGCTACACTAGCCGCAACTTGGGAAAATCCGGAGAAGTTGGTGATGAGACTTCTGTTGTTGACAACGGCAAGCAGACCAGTTTATGAGATAGAAAGAATCTTGGAAGTAGAGGTCAACGATGGGAAACCTTGGTACTACGACATTCAACGATATTTAGAATATGGGGAATTCCCAGAAGTTGCAAGCAGAAAGGAAGGATAGCCATCCAGAAGTTGGCTTCCCAATATGGGAGTCTGAAGAGAGAACTATACAAGAGACAAACGAATGGCATCCAGCTGAAATGTTTAAGAAAAGAAGAGGCTCATAAGGTAATGGAAGAAGTACATGCCGGAGTATGTGGACCGCACATGAATGTGTTGAATTTATCTCGCAAGATAGTGAGACAAGGTTTTTACTGGTCGACCATGGAAGCTGATTGCACGAAGTTAGTAAAGCATTGTCACGATTGCCAAGCACACAGTAACTTGAACCATTTGCCGCACACAAGAGTTGCATGGGCTATCAGAGCCGTGGCCTTTCTCAGCATGGGGAATTGATATGATTGGAGATATTTGACCGCGCGCATCGAGTTGACATCGCTTCATAGTAGTGGCGGTAGACTACTTTTCAAAATGGGTTGAAGCTGAGTCATTTCGCAACGTAACAACAAAGCAGATGGTGAAGTTCATAGCCCGGAACATCATATGTTGATATGGAATGCCGCATCATGTAGTAATGAAAATAGAGTTCATTTTCAAGGAGAAACGAAGGCAATACTACAGAGGTATGAGATATGACATCACAAGTCATCACCGTACCGACCGCAGGCAAATGGGGCCGTCGAGGTAGCCAACAAGACGATAAAGAGGATGCTAGCCAAGATGACAGGAAACTATAGAGATTGGGCTGACAAGCTGCCATACGCCCTGTGGGGATACAGAACTTCTGTGAGAACAACAAACTAGAGCCACACCTTACTCTTTGGTCTACGGAATGAAAGCAGTACTGCCAGTGGAAATTGAGATACAGTCTATGTGGGTATTAGCAGAAATAGAGTTACCTGAACAGGAATGGGCCTCGCAGAGATTTGAACAGTTAGCACTGCTGGATGAGAAGAGAATGAAGTTCTTGCATCACATGCAGATATACTAGAAGAGGTTGGCTCGAGCATTCAACAAGAAAGTGCGTCGTACTAAGATCAGAAAGGGTGATCTGGTATTTAAGCAGTCAAAGCCATTAACGATGGACCCGAGAGGAAAGTTCAAACCTAACTGGGAATGACCCTACATAGTCCAGAAAGTAATGGGAAACGGGGCAGTGAGACTGTCAGACTTGGAAGGGAACGAGTTCACCGAGCCGATCAACATGGATAGATTAAAGCAATATTTTACCTGAGGAAAAGAAGACCGAGCAGTCACCGACAGAAGACCTAACCCAACAGAATAGGAAATTCATTAATTCATGCATGCATACACGTAATGTACTTGCAATTTTTGTGTTTGTTCTGTGTTTGCAGGTTTCAGACAAAAGAGAACTACACAATCACCAGAAGAGAACCGGTATGAGGAAACTATAAGCAGACCTAGGGGGCGATCAGAGACATGCGTAGGCACATGGCGCCAAGGAGCACAATGAGGGTCTAACCCATCAGGAACAAGAAGTACCTCAACACATGCATACATACACATCGCATGCATGCGTTTTTATTCTGTTGTTTTTTTTGTGTTCATAGGTCTCGAAGAAAAGAAGGAAAAGCGGCAAAATACAAGCAAGCTGAGAGCAACAAAACAATATCAACAGTTTTCAGAAATGGATCCCCAGGGCTGAGGCCCGCGCATAATCATCAGTTTTGGGAATGAACCCTCAGGGTTGAGGCCCGCGCTACCAGCAGTTTTCGAGAATGAATCCTAGGGGGCGAAGCCCACATTATTAGCGGTTGAAGAATTCCAGTTAAGTGAAAAAAAAGGGAGAGAGAGAGAGAGAAGTCCTTGATGGCTAAGCATATGTCCGGTGATGAAATTGTTTACTGTAGGGTGAAACCTTAGAAACGATAAGTGTGAGATGTGCTCTCATCCGGTATTCTGAGTGGTTGATCTCGGCTGGACTTACGAGCAATTGATTATGGGATTTTAGCAGCATAGAAGCCTGAGTGGTCGGCGGGATGACTAGTTGAAGAGATGGCAGATCAGTGAATGACCGTTTGCCAAAGATGTCCATCCTGGTTTACTTATGCTATACGATATATGATATGGTTGGAAACAAAGAAGAAGTCTCTGAAAAGAAAAGGAAAAAATAGACCACCTATAACCGATAAACGTGAAGCTACCTATGGGCGAGTATTATGACCACCATGAGGAGAAATGCTACCTTAAAGGGTAGGTGTGTCGAAAAAGAGAAAGAAAGAAAAAAGAAAAAAAAAAGAGAAAAAAAAAAAGGAAAAAAAAAGTTCAAAATGAAAAGAAAGAAAAGAAATAGACGAAAGAAAAAAGAAGAAAACCATATCATGTTGAGTACGAAGAATTAATCACAGAGTATGTTCAAGATATCTCGGTTGGTTAGACCCACTGATCCAATTCTCCAAGACAAAATCATCGAGTTGGCTTACTTAAGGATTAAGCTGCGAAAGAGCCTTGGCATACACACACACTAGGAGTCTAGTTCAGATCATTCATGCAGACGATCGGATTTGGGTATATTAAATACTTTGAAGGTTCTCTGGTTTCAACACGAAGCATCCGTTGAGGACGAAAAAAATGTTTAAGCCATCAGGATTATCGCGTGAGAGGCAAGTACAACATGTTGATATGTAACATCCACATCAGCATCAGTTTGGGGGGCGAGGCCCACATCAGTATCAGTTTGGGGGCGAGGCCCTACATCAGCATCAGTTTGAGGGCGAGACCCACATCAGCATCAGTTTGGGGGCGAGTTCCACATCAGTATCAGTCTGGGGGTGAGGCCCACATCAGTATCAGTTTGGGGATGAGTCCCAGGGTTGAGGCCCACATCAGTATCAATTTTATAGATGAGTCCCAGGGTTGAGGCCCACACATCATCAGAATGCTGGGTATGGCACTCAGGATATGGAGACACAACCGCGAAACCTCGGGTATGGGGTTTAGCATGCCGGGTATGGCACTCCGGGTATGGAGACATAACCACGACATCTCGGGTATGTGGTTGGCACACCGGGTATGGCACTCCGAGTATGGAGACACAACCGCGACACCTCGGGTATGGGGTTTTAGCACGCCGTGTATGGCACTCCGGGTATGAAGACACAGCCGCGACACCTCAAGTATTGGGTTTAGCATGCCGAGTATGTCACTCCGGGAATGGAGACAAAACCACGACACCTCGGGTATGGGGTTTAGCACGCCAGGTATGGCACTCCGGGTATGGAGACACAACCGCGATACCTCAGGTATGTGGTTTAGCACGCCGAGTATGGCACTCCGGGTATGGAGACACAACCGTGACACCTCGGGTATGGGGTTTAGCACTCCGGGTATGGCACTCCGGGTATGGTGACACAACTGCGACACCTCAGGTATGAGGTTTAGCACGCCGGGTATGGCACTCCGGGTATGGAAACACAACCGCGATACCTCGAGTATAAGGTTTACCACGCCGGGTATGGCACAACAATATCAACTCAGTTCGAAGCAACAAGCAAGTCAAGTGGCAGCTGGCATTGCATAACTTTGATAGGATTGTCATTATCACACTGCACAAGTCCCATCAAAGTGGGGGCGACTATAGGCATTAGGCACTGTATTTTTGCATATAAGTCCCGATGATGAGTCTCACATGGAGACACTACCTCTTTAAGTTGTGGAAGTCGCTGGAAACGGACGTCAGAAGGGACGAGTCAGAAATTGACACCTTGTTGGATTTAATTCGTTTGCTTAGCTTCAGGTTTACTCGATAAGCCTCTGTTTTAAAACTTATCATTGGCCCAAAACCCCCGCAAGTCACACACCAAGCTCATACACCACCAAGCCACACACCAAACAACACCAAATAAAATCAAAGCCCATAAATCACCTTCCTAATTAAATCAAATCATTTTCCTAAACTAAATAAAATCACCTTCCTAATTAAATTAAATCACATGCCTAAACTAAATAAAATCAAATCAAATCCCATTAAATCACATTCCAAACTAAATAAAATCACCTTCCTAATTAAATTAAATCACATGCCCCATTTCCTAAACTAAACAAATCATCTCCCTAAATTAAATAGATTTTTCCTTATAGCACACTATTAAAATATCCCCCCATAATTACACAATATTCTTTCTCTATTCATATGAGGTAAACCCCAACCATTGCCTATAAAAAAAGCCTAAACCAAACCTTAGAGGCTCTAGCTCACTCATGCACCACCAAGCCTTGACGCCCTCTCTCTCTCACTAGACCATTGACGGTACAACCAAAAACAGAATAAACCCTAAAACCTAACTCATCTCTCATTAACCCTCTATCTCACGACTGAGCTCTCTCTCTACCCTCACGCAAACCCTTCTCTCTCTCGCCAAAGCCACATACACACACAACCAGCCCATTAATTAACAAAAACCATCATCACTCAGCTCCCTCTCTCTCGGCAGAAGCCCTAGACAAACCCTAAACATTCTCATTCCTCACACATAACTCACGGCAGAACCCTAGCTTCACCTCTCGGCCAGCACACAGAAAACAAAAAAACAGAACACCCTAAGCCAACAAACAGCAACCCTAATCAACACTCAACCAGACACAGAACAGCCCATCACCTTCACAAAACGCACAGCCACGTTCAGCACCCCTCACAGCCACTTGAGACTCGTCCCTAAAGCAGCCAACTCCCGAACATCAACCAAGACACTCACGGTGTGCACATAAGATACGTACACACATATCTTCATCGATAAAAAGCCACATTCACAAACAAATAATATCCCTTTGACCGAATACCAAACAAACAAATAATATCCCTTAACGTGAAACTCACAGCCCCCATTGAACAAGAAAAATCGACACCAAAAATAGCCCCTAAAATATCCCATAAACCACTGAAAACAGCCCATGCAGTCCCCAAAATAATCCTGAAAATCACCCTTTAAACCGAGACAAAAACAGTCTCCAAAAATCCCAAAACAGCCCCAAAAATAACCCTGAAACAGTGACAAAAAAACAGCAGCAAAACAGAGGAAACAGCAGCCCAAAACAGCGAGGCAACGAATGAAGACAACGAACCAGTAAATCGGAAAAGTTACGGAGCATCAACCCTTCCGACTACCGTGTAACGCACTTCCAAGAGACGACTTAAGAGGTTAGACCTGAGGGTACCATTTTATTTATTCCCGTTCTTTATCTATTATTTATTAATGTTTCTTTGCATGAGTATTGTTAGTTAATGTGTGCTATGGCCATGGGATGAATGGAATATGTGTTATCTCTTGCGGTATATCGAATGGAAACTCGGACGTAAATTTCGTAGCCGAATCCGAATGGATGGCAGTGCGGTCTGCACTCGGGATACAATGCCACATACCGCTTGAGAGACACACATATTTCGTTTCATCCAACCTTGTGTTTACGCATGATTTAATAATTTAGTATGTTATTTTTACGATTTAGTCATCGAGTATGTTATTTCCTTTTATGCATGATTTAGTTGGTTATTTCCGAGCATGGTTAGTTATTTCTTTTGCATTAGGAATTTAATTTATGTTTATGTTTAGATTATTATTTATTTTTCGCGTTTGATAATTCAATATGTTCATGAGATTATTGTGTGCTATTGTGTGTTTGCCGTTATGATGACTTACTTTTATGCATGCAAACTTAGATATAGGTTTTATTTTCATGTACGTAAACTTAGACATAGGGCACTCTTGAGAATATATGTTGCGTAGACTCGGTTAGATTATTGCACAAATCCTTTCATTACAAGTGGCATAAGTAAGAGACCATTCCGAACCCAACGGTTTAAGGTCTTCCCTTGTGAGGGGTGAGTGCTGCCTTAAATCATTTTCCCAGTTCACACTGGGTGGCGACTCCATGTTATTTCTCCGGTTTAGTTCCCCCGTGGGCTATTCCGTACTCCCAACTAGGCCGCGAGCCTAGAATAGCGTCGCCGATTTCTGTGTCCTACAACCGGGTACCCATCTTTTGGAACAGTTGGATGGTACCCGGCTCAAGAAGTCCTGGAACGACGAGATGCAGATGAATTATTTCCAATAGACCACCTCTTTGGGCAGTAGAACTGTCAGATGACCAGAAAAAAGTTAGGAAATTATTGTAAAGCCTTTTCTTGAAATGATCTGCAAAGAGTTGTAAGAAGGGCAGTAGGTCCCATGAATATGAATATGACTCTCTCTTTTGAATTTAAAAACTTGTCCACTTTACTTGTTTAATAATTGAATGAGAAAGCCATGTTCAATATTACTGGGATGTGCTCGATGCGAATGGGTGTTCGGTAGTTGGGAAGGGCACCAAGCCCGTGGCACGCCAATCTCGGGTGTCATTATCAAACCCCCAGTTGGAAGTGTTCCGACCTGGCTCCTTTCACTTTTGAGGATCCAGAACGCATTAAAGGATGGATTACATGTGGGAAAAGCGCAAACCCCTCGTGGCACACCAATCCCGGGTGTCATTATCAAACCCCCGAGGCCGGAGTGTTACTACCCCATGGCTCGCATTTTTGAGGAATTGCTCGGGTAAACCAGACCCAAGGAGGTTTCTTCCCCTACTAGTTGGCTGGTGAATCCTGTAACACCTCGGGATGGCAAGCACGAGGAAGATTCTTCCCCCGTGGGTTATCTGCCTTACCGATCCCATGTACCACCTCAGGATGACGAACACGGGGAAGATTCTTCCCCTGTGGGTTATCTGCCTTACCAATCTCATGTATCACCTCGGGTCAGGAGAATCATAGCATGGGGAGGTTTCCGCCCTCATAGCATTTACAGACTTCAGAGTCGCCTAACATTGGGAGGTTTCTGCCCTCATTGCTTTAGCCGCTCACCGATCCGTAGCCCGGCTAGCCGGGACGCTGAATTGTAAAGTTCAAAATTATGTTTTGGGAGGCACCAGGCAGGACGCTGCCTCGGGGTACTCGAGTTATCGTTTTGGGGTCTATGTGGAGTATGTGGCAAGTCACCTCCAATGTACTAACCTTGTCATGTTTCTGGTTTTTGTTTTTGCTAATGTCCGGCAAAGGGACGCCTGCGTCGGGATCCACGGAGCCTCGGAGGTTTAAATTTCTTCCCTCATGATTAAGTCTCATCTGTTCCATCAGCTCGGGAATGGATTCGTTTCGCCAAGGCTATCTGTTCCATCAGCTCGGGACTGGGGTCGTCCTGTCGAGGCTATTTGTTCTACCAGCTCGGGGCTGGGGGTTTATCCCGCCGAGGTCATGTGTATTGCTAGCTTGGGGTCGGGTTACATCCCACCGAGTGGATCATAATCAAGGCGGGGTCAGAGTAATTCTCTTTGTAGCTCCTGAAAATGACCGCCGGCCGGTTGATCAACACACACCCGACTTTGTAGTTCCCGGTACCAACTCGTATACTCATTGAAACCGAGAACTAGGGGACAGATATTGATGATGTTTCTTGTGATGAAGTATTAGAACAGTACAATAAGGGCATAGATGGAATTTCTCCTTTTGAGGGACGAGTGTTCAGAGAGTATTGGTTATTCCTCGGCCAATTATAGTGTTCGGACCTGGTTTCCGGATATGGCCGACCAGATGACACAGCATGATGCAGACCTCAGAGGCCGACAACATCAGAGCCGAGACCGACCATTTTAGTCCGGTACCTCGGTTCGGTACCGCCTATTTTCTCTTGGATCGGGATGATGAGTTCGGGTATTCTTGGTCAGGTCGGAAGCAGTTGAGGTAGTTCAGCTCGCGATTTGGCCGTGCACATGAGGCCTGATTTGTGATCGGGATAGTTTGGATTTTTCCCTCTGACATGTATCACCGCTCGAGATCTTTACACGCTGTCATCATTAATGTTAAAGTATGGCAGTGTATAAAACGGCGTGATGTGACCGGAAGTCAGATGACAGATTTGCTTTCGGCGAGGAAGTTGGGGTAGAGAGCCTATCAATTCACCGGAAATCCGCATGGCTGACGTCAAAGAGATATGTGAATAGGGATGGCAGTGGGTAGGGTATGGTGCGGGTTTGCCATTACCAACCCACACCCGCATATGTATATAAATTACCAAACCCGCACCATACCCGTTGCGGGTTTTAATTTTCATTACCAAACCCGCAACCGCATATAAAAATAAATTACCAAACCCGCATTGGTACCCAACGGATTTTTTTGCGGGTTTTTAAAATATTAAATTACTTTATGTTCTTAATAATATAATTTTTTTAATTAAATAATTTATTTTTAATTGCTAGCTGTAGTTTTCACATTTGTTTTTCGTTTGACATATACAACATGCAATGTATGTATATACAGTACATAGATAACATAATGTATGAAAGACTCGGTACCATATGTTTATTTTTTCATATAAACATAATTAAAACGAGTTCTTCCCTTCATAATTATAATGATCTAAGTTAGCCAACTCAATCGACAATAAACTAAAAAGTAATCACCAATCTTTGGTTATATTTTTTATGCTAATTCTAATGAAAGTGATGCTTACAAAGCTCAAGTGGTGTAAGTGTAATGAAGAAGCAGAAAGCTATTGAAGTTGCAGCAAACTAGCTTGTTTTGCTCCTCTCCCGTTTCTGATCATATGAACTTAATCCAAATTTTTGTATTATAATTTATTAACAAGTGTGATTAAAAAAACAATAATAGTCATGCAAAAAAATCTTCAGATGGACAGGTTGCGGGCTGCGGCTGAATGAGAGTGTGGAACTGTGGATTAATGTTTTAGGTTTAGGTTTTGTTAGTTGTTTTTATATGAATGTTTTTTTAATATTTTCCTAAAAATATTAATTAATAAAAAATAATATTGCGGGTATGCGGATACCCGCAGCGGATACCCGCATTTTTTTCTTAATTACCAAACCCGCACCGCACCCGCAGCGGGTTCTACTTTAAATTACCAAACCCGCACCGCACCCACTAATACATTTACCAAATCCTACCCATTGCGGGCGGGTTTTTGCGGGTTTGCGGGTTTATAGGTAAAATTGCCATCCCTATATGTGAATAGTGTTGTATTTTCCTTAGTATATAAGGAAGGGTAATCTCATTTGTAAGGGTTGGGAAAAATTTCATTTAAGCATTACTTGTAAGAACACTATAAAAAGAGAGCAAACAACTCGGTTTTCTTTAGACCCTCATGAGAAACATGTCGGCCGAGCTCGGTTTGGTAATAATAAATCATACCCCACTTTGTGCTTGTGGACGTAGGTTGAATTCGCTCCGCTGAACCACGTAAAACCCTCTTGTCGATATTATGGTTGTTTTGTCTTTTGCCAAGTTATTTTTTATCCTCCATAACCAAACAAATTCACGGTTGGAGGAGGATTGTCCCGAGAGTATTACCCTGAAACTATCACTGGAACGAAAATCACCCGTCAATACAACCATGGGATGAAAACCCACCAAAAACACACACAAATACATAGAGATGGCAGAAAAAAATAATAATTCGACTATATAGTAAATTGTGGATAGAAATGAAGTAAGAAAATTTTATAGATATTTTGATCTGAAAATGGTCATTTAATTGATAAAGTGAGAAATTTAAAAATAAATATTTTTTATAATTGAGAAAAGTGTGACTTCTTGGTTAAAAAATTTGGAAAATATATTATGGTTGCAAATGTCAACAAGGTAGCAGCTTGCCGTATCAACCAAGACTACGGCCAACTGCTGCTATCACACAATTAGTTTTCTGCTTTCGATGGACAATAAAAAAAAAATATTTAATAAAAGAATAATTAATCATTTTATACTTATAATTTCATTAATCTTCTTAATTAAGTATATTTTTTAAATAATAATTAAATTTATATTTTATATATTTTTTATTTATTTTGTAGGGAAAATACTGATTTGAATACTAAATAAGAAAATAGATATGAAATCTGAATTTCGAATGTCCAGAAGCATAAAGAAGCATGAAAATCGAGTTCGAATAGAAGATAAAAAGATTAACCATATTTGATTCGATGTTGTATAAACTTATCGTAGAACTGACCACATATGATTATAATTATTAAAAAATTAAAAAATAATAATTAGGAAATATGTCACAATCCATTGTTGACATTTTTTGCCAAATGTTGGCAAATGATAAGAAAAAAATAAAAAGCTTTAATTTGGTTTTGAAAATTTTATAATTTGCAAAAGCAAACTGCAAAAGCATTATTGAGAAGGCCGAGTAAATAGAGGGTGCTCAACACCTTTTTTCTCAGCTCTCTCCGTATGTTTCTCTCTTAAGAATTTATTGTAATATCTCGAATATTTTTCGGAACAGCTCTGAAAGATTTCTAAATTGAAATTTAGAATTTGGAATTGAATGATATTCGGAAATAAGACTTTATGAGTTGGAAAATAGGTTGGAATATTTTTAAGTGAAGTTTCGTTGCGTTGGAAAATACGTGGTGTCGAGAACCGGTTGCGCGATTTCTATTTATATCGTTATAAGCTTGAAAGTTTATTGTTTCGGCTATAAAAATTTCAAACGAACTCCGATTGAGCAGATTCTTGAATCATCAGACTCGTTTTTTCGAGACGAACAACTTTCTTGTTGTCTCAAAAATATGAATTTATGAGAAAGCCCCATGACATGGACCTAATTACAATTTCCGGGGGTCAAAATATAATTTTCAGAAACTTTTCTATAAATACCCCATAGTTGCTGGTTATTGCATGAATGGCAAAATATCACAAAATCCCCCACACGCCCCCCACGTCCCAAACACGGTTTGAGTTCCCATGGTCACGCCGGCGGCTCGCCTTATATATTTCTCTCTTGAGAATTTGTGAAGTGTCCAAACTCTTTTGTGTTTTATTTTTTTTGTTGTAATTTCTCTTTCTTCGATTAAAAAAATTATGTGTGTTTTATTTAAATCACGAGTAGCTAATTTTCATTCAACTGGGACAAAAATGTGAAACTCTTGGTACAAAAATATAAATTATTTTTACTTATTTTATAGATATGGATTGTTTTATTTCCCAATTAATATTTGCATTTTTATTATTTCTCATTTATGTGAGAGACTTGACTCTTTGTAAACAGTAATTGGATCTGCCTTTGTGGATCTATATTGACTGGCGGAGATAATACTTGAATCCCATAAATTTATGTTATTATTTGTTTATTGCATTTTATTATTTATTGTTTATGTGGGAGTCTTGTGGCTCTGCTATTGTGAATCTTTATTGATTGGTACAGATAATACTTGAACCCCACAATTTATTTTATTTCTTGTTTATTTAATATTTGTATTTATTGTTTATGGTGGAGTCTTGACTCTCCTTAGACAGTCACTAGATCTGCTGTTGTGGATCTATATTGATTGATACAGATTCTACTTGATCCCCATATTTTATTTTATTGTCTATTTAATTTATGTACTTTTTTCATATATTGTGGGAGTCTTGACTCTCCGTAGACAATCCTTAGATATGCCATCGTGGATCCATATTGACTGACACATATTCTACTTGATCCCTATAATTTATGTTGTTGTTTTTTTAATTTATGCACTTAATCATTAAATAAACTAATTTGGAAAAATAACAATTTATGTATTATAAAAAGTAAAATTATTTTTATATTTGAAATACCAAGAGTGGATCCCTTAATTTTAATATTTTATTTTATTGTTGCACCATCAAATTTAATTACCTATCACATCAATTAATTTGTTCTTTTATTTTATTACTTGTATTATTATTTTATTTTACTAAATTTATTTCCTGTGGATCGACCCGAGACTTACTGGGTTATTTTATTACTTTGATACTCTTATACTTAAGAGTAAAGATTCAATTTGTGAGTGTGTCGGCTTTCATAAAGAATTCCAATTTCCACTAATTCTTGGAATTTAATATCTCACATCTCTAGCAAAGAGGATTTTTGATTAGTTTATAAGTTATAGACTCTCATAATTTAATAGACGTGTTTTAGATTGTCAAGTCTAATGATAAAATTATGACAGGCAGTATATCTAAAGTGAATAATATCCGCTCGATTGGTAGATTTAGATTGTTTTAGAAAACATTAATAAGATTCTGAACCTTCAAAATAAAAACAAAGAAAATTTGAAACTCTTTCTTAATGCATATCAATGCCTAATTTGGGTCGAGGTGACCCTAATTCTAACATGTGTTCCGAACGTGTCAGAAAAGAAGATTACTAGCAAATCAAAAATATTCTCACACACAACGTCATTGAAATTATACCTCAAAATTTTATTTAATTCAGAGGATCTCTTAAATAACTTATTGTTACATCCCACATTATCAACAAGAGAATTCATGAACTAGTTTATAAGATATGAGCTCTATTAATATAATAGACGCGTTTAAGATTAATGCAAAGCTCAAGATTACGGCCTCTCATGACTGGATTGATTTATAAGTCATGAGCTCTCATAATTTAGTAGACATGTTTTGGGTTATAAAGGCTAATGTCTAGTCTGATGGGTTTGAATTGTTATGATAATAGTTAAAATTGGCAAATTTTAATGCATTGCCACTCTTGAGCCCAAGCATATTTAGACAGAGTCTATCTTGACAGAGAAGCACATACATACATACATACATACATACATACTTCTGGACGCCCACTTTGTCGAGCATCTCAAGAAGTACAATATCACTAGCTTTTGTCCGGGTTAAATTAGAGCAGCACATAAACCTCAGCTGATATTTAGCTAGTTGGTTTATCAATTATACAGGCATAATTTATGAAGAATATAGTTATTCCAAGAGGTAAATAGTAGCACAAACATGCTGAATGATTTCAACTCATTACAAACACTATCTAGGAGATAGCTCAGTGATTGAAGCTTCATTATTCGATAATGGGGCATTTCCAATTCCGTGTCCATCTGATTCAGTTGACGATGATGTCTCTTGAACGACTGAACTCATTATAAAGAATGCAGGTTTTGAGGGTGCTGCTAGAGTAACAGTGTTGCCATTAAGTATGTTAACGACTGAAGTCATGCTTGGTCTATCTGATACATTTTCCTGAACGCATAGCAATCCAATGTGGATGCATTTCATTATTTCAGTTGTTGAACCAACCCTACAGGTAGGATCCATCAGATCTAAAGCTGCTCCTTCGTTCCATTTTCTCCATGCCTATATAATTATAACAAAGTGTACCCACAATTTTATGCACAATTCTAGTTCAAATCTACTGAAAATTTAAAAATAACGATATTGGTTTTTGTGCTTACATATGTTAGAAGATCCTGTGTTTCCTCTTCATTGCCAAAGCTACTTCTCCTCTGACCACTCACAATTTCCAAAACCAGAACTCCAAAGCTAAAGACATCTGACTTTACTGAGAAGCGCCCATGCATCACATACTCTGGAGGCATATACCCACTACATATAATAATCAGAGAAGTCAATTTTTGTTTTCAATGACTGAGATTTAAGGTCCAATTAAGTAGTAATAACATCAAGAAAATGCATTCTACCAGAAGCATAGGGTTAAATGTATCTTTGTAAGTTGTAACTATACTTACAAGGTCCCCACAACTCTGATTGTATCACTATGAGTTTGATCCATTTCGAATAATCTTGCCATGCCAAAATCTGCAATTTTAGGATTCATATCTGAATCTAACAGAATGTTGCTAGCTTTCAAATCACGGTGAATAATCCTAAGTCTTGAATCTTCATGAAGGTAAAGAAGTCCTCTAGCAATGCCTTCTACAATTTTATAACGCCTCTCCCAATTCATATGTTCACGGTTGATTGGATCTACAAATATATACAATTAAATGACGTGAGCGGATTAGAAGAGTACTACATCATTCCATGTACACATGTATTAATCCAGATTATTGAGATTGCTATTACGGTCTGAACTGATTAAGGTGCAAAATGTTGTCAATCAAACTTTTAAACGTGATTCTGAAATGAAATGACTAGAAGTTCATTCTAAAACTCTCGCGAAATTAAAACATACCAAATATGAAGTGATCGAGACTGGCATTGGGCACAAACTCATAGACTAAAATCCTTTCTTTTCTTTCCAAGCAAAATCCTAGTAGCCTCACCAAATTCCTGTGCTGAAGCCTGGCAACCAATAGGACCTCATTCTTGAATTCTGCTTCTCCTTGATTAGAATTCTTTGACAGTCTCTTCACGGCAACGGGTTCTCCATTTGAAAGCATGCCCTGTGAAATCAAAATAAAAAAATAACTTGCCACATATAAGGAAAGACTAGTTTCATTTAACACTGTATCTTTGTGAAAGTACTTCTTAGTTCTTACCTTGTAAACAGCACCAAATCCACCTTGTCCAAGCTTATTAGCATCAGAGAAGTTGTCTGTTGCAACTCTTATGGTGCCAAAGTCCAACTGCAAGGACTTTGCACTTATGATTTCTTCCACATCTTTACAAACCAATGAGTTAATGTTAAGGAAACAATAAAAGTGAAGTCTTAAAGCGCAAGAGCTCAAATCAAGAGGAAAAAAAAAGAACAAAAAAAAGTTTCTGACGAAAAATCAGAAAAATGTTAATAATAAGCTAATCTATTTCACGGTGTGTCCAGTTCTATGTTAACTTACTTTCATCTTCCTTCTTTGACTTCCTCGCTCTAAAAAAGATGCAGATGCTAATGATAAGTATCAAGGAAGTAACAACTGAGGCAATGGAAATTATGAAAACAGTGTGGTTCTTCTTCTTTCCTGAAATTCTCAGGAAGTTTGGTCAGATTAAAAGCCTGTTGAGTAACCAAAATTGGATTGATTTAATAAAAATTAAGAGATTGAGTGTAAGAGGAACTCAATTTTACGAGTACCATTTGGAGTTGAGGAATTGGCTGGCGGTGGTGGATCAGGGGAGCCTCCTGGTACTGCAAATGAAGGCTTCAAGAATCTGTTAGTCTCATATCTGAACCTACAGCTTGGAAAAATGACTCTTCCCCCTGGTTTTCTATCACAACATTTTGACATTAGTTTAGTAGTATCTTGCAGGCATTTTCTGCAATCTGTTTCAGATAAGTCAGGCGTACACTGCACAAGTCCATACATTGTTAAAAGTTCCGAAACTGCTTCTTCTCCCGTAGCATACTTGTTAGGAAAACCACGGGCTGCAGCTTCACCTATTAGCCTCTCCAACAACTTCCGCCGCGTCTGATTGAAAACTCCTAGATTTTCCGAAATGTTACTTATAGATTGCACGAAAAAATAAGGTCCAGTTTCCATTAAGCCAAATATGGGATAATTTGCATATCGTAATATACAATCACTGAACCCTGAATCATCATACCACCCTCCAATGGCCAAGAAGTTGTTGGGACATACAGATGGCAAATTTTTTTTCGCAACATTTATACAATCACGACAACTGTCAGGCTCCATGTCCGGTCTACAGAGTGCAATTGCGTAAACTTTGTCAGGATTTTGGCCGTAGGAGAAATTGTAAAATCCATAGTTTATATGAGTATTTTCCGTAAGAGAATTTAGTAGGTGATTGAGGTTTGCCTCGTAATTTCTGTTACTGCTGTAGTTGGCGCCATAACAATCATGATAATACATCTCTAGCTGGGCAGTGGTGGTGAGAGCAAAATAATGCAGGAAAAATAGAGAAATTATAGAAACAGGCAGTGCGAAAGAATCCATAACTAAGAAAACTCGTGAGACTGTTTTTTTTTTTTTTTTGAACGAGGTAGAGTTGTATTGATTTATGATATGAAAGAAAAATGTTGCAAGTCATTATTCATTTAATCGGCTAGGTGACAAGTACAGAAAATATATCCCACTTTGACCTAATAGTCGCAAGATTTAAAGGTAGATAAAGCAAAAATGAAGATTTTTTTCTCATGAGAGGTGCTTTTCCCTCTCCCATTTGATACGCCCCCTCCCTCAATTCTCTCTCCTCATTTAAATGATAATAATGCCCTATCTTTTTAAATAAATGATTTTTTGATTTTATTTTCTTATTTTACTTTATAATTTAATTATTTTATTTATTTGTTTATTTATTTTTTTATATTTATATTTATTTTTTCTCTTTTACTTATTTAATAGTCTTTATATATTTATTATCTTTTATTTGTTCACTACAAGAATTATGGCTTTTAGCGTCCAAATATTTAGCGTCGAAACGGTTTTCGACGCTAAAAGTGAGTTTTAGCGTCGAAAATGATATACGACGCTATATGTCATATTTTTAGCGACGGAATAAAATTTCAACGCAGAATATTAATGTTTTAGCGTCGAAAACTATTTTCGACGCTAAAAACAGTACTTTAGCGTCGAATAATATTCGACGATGAATAATTATATTATTGCAATAATCTTTGGCGCCAAATATTACACTTTTAGCGTCAAAAAACGGAGTCGACGCCAAAAATATACTTTTAGCGTCGAACATATATCGTCGCTAAAGGTTTATGAAGTTTCCACCGACAAATCCTTGATTCTTTAGGGTCTAAATTAAATTCGACGCTAACTTTTTTATATTTAGCGTCGAAAAAAAAGGTTTCGACGCTTAAAACGTCAACAATTAGCGTCGAAATTGAATATTCGACGCCAAAAATATACTTTTAGCGTCGAACATATATCGTCGCTAAAGGTTTATGAAGTTTCCACCGACAGATCCTTGATTCTTTCGCGTCTAAATTAAATTCGACGCTAATTTTTTGATATTTAGCGTCGAAAAAACGATTTCGACGCTAAAAACGGCAACAATTAGCGTCGAATTGATATATTCGACGCTAAAGATAGATTAAAATGCAGATGGTCACCAACCCTTCTCCCCCTCTGTTTTTTCTCTCATTCTCTTCATTTTAATCCTCTGAAATCTGAGAATTTCTCCTCTACAGCCTCACATCTCTCCTAAAAATTTTCAATAAAATTGTAATCAATTTCCGATAAGGTAATTCTTCTTTCATATTTCTTTATTATTTTCAATTTTTATGATTATATATGTTGTTTATATGTTGTTTGTTAGTGATTTATGATTCATATATGTAGAGTAAGTATATTAATTAATAAAATATAATTTTTTTGTAAACTATTTAATTTATCAACCAAATATATATATATATATATATATATATATATCTATATATATATATATATATATATATATGCTTAAATTAAGTATTACTGAATTAGTAATGTTGATTACTGTAAAATGATATCTAATAATTATATTATTATATTTAGGTATTCTGCTGAAATGGATAGAAATTGGATGAGCTCTCTGGATAGATTGAGTGTTGAATATCGTAATGGAGTGTCTGAGTTTATGGAAGTCGCAAAGCAACACATTGATGCGGAAGGTCGTGTTCGTTGTCCATGTGCTAATTGTTTGAATAGGAAAAGGAGGCGGTTAGATGAAGTTCATAATCATTTATACATGCCAGGAATATCACCAACTTACCGTACGTGGATTTATCACGGTGAGCAGTATCATTCTCAGTCACGGTTTTTTGATGTCGGCGAAGGGAGCAGTAGTTACAATCAACCTGCAAACGATGAGATCACCGATATTTTGCATGACTTACAAGGTCCACAACTTGGTCATAGTGTTAGTGGTGAAATGCCAGTGTTAAGTGGAAATGATCAAAATTTATTTAGTGAACTATTTGATGAGGCAAAAAAAAATTCCATTCGAAGGTGCTGGAATGTCGATCTTGAATTTCGTTGTGAAATTATTACACATTAAAGTGATCAACAGAATGACCAACAAAAGTATCGATATGATGTTAGAGTTACTGGCCCAATGTTACCGGTTGGAAGCGAATTGCCTAAGTCGTACTACGAGGCAAAGAAAATGTTGCGTGATCTGGGAATGAGGTATGAATCCATTCATGCTTGTAAGTTTGATTGTGTATTATTTCGTGCCGAGTATGAATCACTTGAACATTGTCCGATATGTGGTGAAAGTCGGTACAAAGTCCGTGGTATGGGGAAGAAAGTGCCTCAAAAGATATTGCGATATTTCCCTTTAACGCCCAGGCTGCAGATATTGTTCATGTCACGACACACAGCGACTGATATGATGTGGCATCATGAAAAGAGGATCGATGCGGAGGGCATACTTAGACATCCTGCGGACGGAACCGAATGGAAGGAATTTGATGACATGTACCCCCGTTTCGCTGAGGACCCTCGTAATGTCAGGTTAGGTCTTGCCTCTGCCCAGAACAGCTGCTGTTCGTCGTCCTCAATCGTCGTCCATCATGTTCGTCGTCCAAATTTGAATGTTTGTATGTGTTTTGGAATTCGAAAGTTCATATAGTATAGTATGTGTTTTGGAATGTTTGTTATGGTTATGCGTGTGCATGAGAAGTCGTGTGTATTGGTTTTTAAATGTGCTTCGTGGTTGGTTGTATGATGATTGTGTGTGTGACTGTGTGTATGTACGTGTATGATAGAACTCGTAGATTATATGAATAATGAATGCATATGTGAAATGAATAAATGAATGAATGAATTTGAAAACGAAAGTGAGCATTCGATGTTATAAGCGCTTTTGTTAAGTTGTATTGACTTGTATGGATATGTATGTATATGTATAAGAACTTTGGAATTTGATGACGCTAATGCGACGAGTTTTTGCAGATGGCACCGGGCAATCGCAAACGGGCTAGCGCGACTCCATCTACATCAGCAAAGGCAACTGGCCCTGGTGATTTCTCTGCTAGCACGGGTGAGTCCAGTACAGTGAAGGGTCGAGGACGCACCCGTGGCCTGGGGTTGGCTAAGTACGTTAAGGCTCACGGCCGTATCCGGATAGAGATATCAGATGATGGACACACTCAAGTCGGACAACATAATTCAGCGTTTAATACAGCCATAGGAGCTACAGCTCGATATGAAGCTCCCCAAAACTACGTATCTTGGAGAAAGATACCGTGGGAGACGAAAATGAACCAGCTATTCCCTTCGCTACTTGTAAGTTTTCGACATTGTTTGTTATTTAACATTTTTATTTTATACTTATTTTTACTTGAATTTTCATGTAGGAATGGTTCGACTTCGATCTGACCTAAGTGAATGTCCAACAATATATTGACTACCACATGGGGAAAAGTTATAAAGATTATAGGACAAAAGTCCTGAAACCAATATTCGACGAACATGGACCTTCAAATGCTCCACAACACAAGCCTGATTTTATAGAGGAACAAGATTGGACATTCTTATGTGTGCTTTGGTCTAGCAAAAAACACAAGGTAAATTTTGAAATAAACGGAAATTTATAATTGTCTTTGTTTTCGGTACTTACAGTGTTGGTGAATACAGGATAAATGTCACGCAAATGCGGATAATCGAAGTCACTTGCGTTTTAACCACCGTGGAGGTTCGAAGCCATTTATCCAACATCGTGCCGAACATTCTGAGGTAAATATATCATAACGTAAAATTTAACAGTTAATTGTTTTTACTAATCTGGAATAATATTGAATTTATTTTATGTTTATAACAGAGTAGCACAGGTGAGGTGCAATCATTTCCAGATTTTTTTCGTGTGACGCATTACAATGAGAGAACAAATGGATAAATGAAGAAACCGAACGCTGCTATGTAAGTTTCAGTTTTTAAAATAAAATAATTAATATTATATATGTTAATTTTTTTCTCAAATTCTAATATTAACTTATTTTTTGAAACAGAACGAAATGATGGAACTCCAACATCAAACTCAGGAGACAGGGTCCGACCCATACCAGATGAGCAGCTGTCGCAATTGGTTTTTCAAGAATCAGACAGCTTACAACGTTGGTCTTGGCACTCGTAAGAAGCCAACGTCATCTGCACGCAATAGTGGTAATTCGGACAATGTCTCTCTTCGAGACGAGTTAGTCACCACCAAAGACGAGCTGCAGCAGACTAAGGAGAAGCTACAACAGGTCACGGTGGACCACGAGAAGAAGATGATGGACCACGAGAAGAAGATGGAGCAGTTGGAACAGCAACTGCTGGCTTTCCGTCAGATGTTCGAGGCCTCAATGAGTCATGGTGCATCGGGCTCGAGCGTCCCCCCATCACAGTAGCAATTAATTTTATATTTGGTTTTGTATAAACATTTTGAAAAAATAGATTTAATATAATATTTCTTTTTTCTAAAACAAATTTCAATATAATATTTCGTCATTAATTACATTTTTTTTCAACTAAATTAAATATTTTAGACCAAAAAATAAGTAAATTACTAATTTTTTTAAAAATAAACTTTTTACTTTAGCGTCGAATATTTCGACGCTAATAGTATACAAAATGGCCGCTGTAAACGTACATATAATTCTTTTTTAATATATGTTAGCGTCGACAAATTTCGACGTTAAAATTCAACTTTTAGCGTCGAATCTTTCGACGGTAATAGTAAAACAATGGTCGCTGTAAGCTTACATATAATACTTTTTTAATATACTTTAGCGTCGATATTTGTCGACGCTAAAAGTTTGAATTTTTGCGTCGATATATTTCATCGCCAAATATACAATATAGCGTCGAACAATTTACTTTAGCGTCGAAATAAATTGGACGCATAATACTATTTTTTAGTGTCGCAGTTAATTATTTCGACGCTAAAAGTGATTTTCGTCGACATTTTATCGTCCATTTTTTGCGTCTAATTTTTTCGACGCTAAATATAATTTGCGTCGAAATCTTCACTTATGGCGTCGAAACAATTCAACGCTAAATGGTCTAATTCTTGTAGTGGTTTAATGAATCTTTTATATTTTTATATTTATTATTATTTATTTTGTGTTTTTATTTATTTATTTACTTTTCTTTTGATTCTTAATTAATTTATTTAACACTACTCATTTATTTACCACAAATCTCATATGCACATATAATTAAATATTTTAAAAATAATTTTTTTTCCAAATATTCATTTAATTAAACACAATGTATTTCATTTTCTCACAACACACGGCTCAATTGTGTCCGCTCAATTCTCATTTATTTTGAGTAGACGCCAGAATAGGCACACACAGATGAAAGTGTGGTTAATTTTGTATTTGACCAAATCAAATAGGTCGATTTTATAATTTTTCCCTAGATATTTATATATATTTTTTATTCCACAATACAAAAAACTAGATATTTCTATTTATACATTTTAAAGAGAAAAACATGAATGCTAACCGCTCATCCATCCTTGAGCGTAGCATGGAACAGTTCCTTGGACCTCATATATATCTCAATTTCTTAATTTTCTGCGAATAACTCCTTGAGTGTTCTCATAATGCTCCAAGCATCAAACACGTCTATGTACTATGTGAGCAAATCAGTGTTGGACAATTATGACCCATAGCGTCACTATTTGTACAGATTATGATGTTGTTGTACAAATTAACTATGTGACAAAGGAGATGCACTCTTATCATTTGTGATTAGATCACCAAGATATATAAATTATAGGAGGTCCCTATGATTTGTTCCTGGATTGAGAATGATATGAGACAGTATCAATTCACGAAGGATAAATCATTAAATATCCCTAGTCAGAGCATTGTCGAGATTGGACATCGATAAATGCGTAAAAGACTAGTATTACACTTGTGCGTGTTGTGAGGGCACAACGACATAGTTCTCATATATTTGGGTATAGGATACTCATGCAAGTGTAATAGGAGGTTGTGTTTTACCGATGGTACGGGAAACAGCTTCGCTCTGGATAGACCCCCCCGGAATTCCATTGGTAGTATGATTATGTGTCTATGGAAGTCCGAAATCAGGGTAGATGTATTTGGTCTTAACCTGAGACTTGCACCGCTAATACTTGCGACAATCAATATACTTTGGTTGCGGTAGTCCAGGACTTTAACAGGTTCTGTGTACGCCAATGCTGGGTATCTTAAGAATCGTAGTGTGTTGGGTGTGATGTCAAGACGGAAGTGTCACTCCAGTAATATGGAGATGATGATCGCGCAGGGATACAAAACTGGTTCTCTAAAAAGGTTGCAACCATCGGGATAATATGACTTGGTCATGATTATCCGATATTAAAGAGACTAGTTGCTTGTAATCCGATATATGCTTCGTACGGGGTAGACACTGTACCAGCCCCAGGCCTTGCATGTGATCATCCAATACTGGACAAAAATACGCAGTACTACATATACTACGCCTGATATAGATCATTTATTCCTTTAAGGATATTTCCGGAGAATTGGGTAGGCATGGTGATTTGCTAGAAGCCAACCTTGTCTTGTAAATCGGTAAAACGTAGTACGAGGTACTTACGTGTTCGGATAGTCCGACGACCGAATTTACTGCCAACATATCCGGGGATCTCATGGGTCGCTTCCTGAAGATTCACCGATGACGTATGACTCGCACTTTAATTAATCTGGGATTAATAAGATGAGAGAGAAAATTAATCTGGGATTAATTGCAGAGATATTTTATCTGGGATAAAATATCATTAAAGAGAGATAACGATTAATCGATTAATTAGGAATTAATCGATTAATTAATATATTTGATATATTAAACGAAATTGGATTTCGACGCGGAATTAAAATTAGATTTTAATTCGGGCGAACGAATTAATTTAGAATTAATTCGTTAGCGACGTGATTAGTGATTTCGCTAGGCGTAATCGTTTAATTACGACGCAACGGAAAATTCATTAATTTGGAATTAGCGAACCCGAGCCCGGGATTATTTGCAAGCGCATTCACATTTCGAATTCGAATGCGGCACGCAAGTCAAATCAAGAGTCGCATCAAGCGTCAAATCACTTGTCACTTTGAGTGATGTGACTTGACAACTTGATTGATAGATGTGACATGATGAGAGTTGATGGATGAGTGTTTAACACTCAATTGTGATGTTTGAAAGACATATACAAATATTTTAATATTTGGTATTTGTTTTTCAAATTTTTTGGCATATATTTTTAGAAAACAAATACACAAAATCACTTTACATTTTTCAACTCTCTCTCTCTCTTTCCTCTCTTCTTCTACACGCCCATGGAGGCAATTTCTTGTTCTGTTTTTGGAAAAACTGTGAGCAAGAAGGAAGCAAGTGCAATTTTGTTGCAAACTCAAGAGTGCTAGCACACTCCGGGATCATGCGAAGGTGATAGGAAAGTCCACTCATGAGCCGAGAATCAAATGACGAATCTTGGAGCTTGGTTTCTTGTTGATTGAAGGCCGAAAAAAGTGAGGAAATCAGCTCACTGCCGAATGCAGTACAAGGCAGAAAATGAAATTTTATTGCCTCCCGCGTCGCTCAACCGATCGATGTAAGTATTCCGCGAGATCCTCGAATGTATTCACACATGTTCATGCTTGATTTATGATCTCTGGGACCTTAGCAATCACCAATAATGGTATCAAGAGCAAGGAAAAGCATGAAATAATTTAAGACTTAAAATTTGGGTAAATTGATTTTGAGCATGTTTAAATGAAATTGGATGATTTTGTATGCTTAATTGATGTTGAATTGAAGATTGATTGGATCAATTTCATGAAATTATGATTGGACCATTTTTTCCCCAAATTGTTATGTTGGCCGAATGTGGTGCCCTAAATGTTGTCTTGGAATTTTTGATTTTTGATCATTGGATGAATTGGAAATCATTCGGGAATATGTTTTAATGTCAATTGTGGAATTAATTGGATTGAAACCGAATCAGACGTTAAATCCCCAAATTGCCGAGACATTAGAAGCATGAATGGGTTTGATTTTTGTTAAAATGTGTTGGACATGTTTTAATGTTAATGCCATGATTAATTAGGCTAATTGATGTTTTAGGAATGTTAATTGGATAATTAATTGTGTAATGCACTTTAGGTAATTAAATTGGGAATTTAGAATTTGGTAATTTAATTGAATTGGGCTAATTTTGGAAATTGGGCTTGAAATGTTGTTATTGGGCTTAGTTGTACTAAGATGGGTTTAGGAAAAATTGGTTGGATCCAATTGGGCCCAAAACCGCCTCCATAAAGCCCAAATGCGACTAATGGGCCTTTAAAGTTTAATTGGGCCTAATGGGCCAAAATTAATTTATAGGCTTATGGGGTAATTCCCGGATTGGACTTTGGTTATCGGTTTGACCCGAGTTGACCAAAAGTCCACGCCTTAAAGAAATTAATTAAAATCCCATTGGACTTTAATTAAATTAACGTTGGACGTTAATCGGGCTTTGAGACCCGAAACGATTAAATTTGGAATTTAAGTCGTAAAGGTTCGTAAATAAAGTGTAGTATTTAATTTGGAATTAAATAGCGAATTAGTATTAAATACAAATTGAATTGGATTTAATTATGTAGTTTAATTTAATTCGAGAATTCGTACTTTGAGTACTTATTCGCAAAACGAGTTTGACTCGCGCAAAATCAAATCGTTGTTTGAACATTGGATGGTCATTAATTATCAGATTAATTAATTTGATTAGATTGATTGATAACATGCTAGCCCACTAGGAAACACAGTTTCCCGAGTACTCGACAGAGGGTTAGAGGCTCGCCGAAAAATAGTGGGAGACAAGAATTGAATTTACAATACTCGTTTAATTACTTGCCATACGCGCTCATTCAAATATCATTCGTCAAATAAATTAAATGTTAGTTGGACTAATATTTAAATGTTGTTTTAATTAATAGTTGGACTATATTCAAACTATTCATTTATAGTTGATTTTATAATTGGATTATAGTAATCAATATAATTGATTTTAATCTATTAAATTATAGTTGATTAAATAGTTGGACTATTGTAATCATTATAATAAATAGTACCTAAATCGTTGATTAAATAGTTGGACTATTAAAATCAAGATATAAATTGAAAGATTGACATTTAAAACATAATCCTAGGGAAAATGTATTTAAATGGTTTAATTTTAAAAATGGGAATAAATTTTAGGATGGTCTTGGAAACTAATAAGTTACTTTATTTGATAAAATAACATACTATGCCTAAGCCCGAAGTTAAGCAAATAGTAGAGCATAATCTTTGGAAGATTTATGTGATGGTAACTTAAGTGCTTAATCCATTAAGCTTGTCGCAGTAGACTCCTTAATTTCTGAATCAGAACTAAGGATTAGATCCTTAAAGTATGATAATGAAATTGAAGGATCTTCAAAGAATATATCCTTAGATTTTAGAAGTACTAAATTGCAATTGATAACTCTTGGAGAGTTAATGACTATTCTCAAGGAGACAAAGTCAAAATTTACAATAAGGCAAGTAGCGCAAGGCGCACCTCACTTCGATATTCTAGAAACCCGAGGCTTGGCCAAAGGCTACTGGAATGTGAAAAGGGCAAAGGCAAAATCATTATAGTCTTCTAGGAAGATAAAAGACATATCCCAAAATGTCTGCTAAATATGGCAAACGGGATCGCGGAAGCGTGACTGCCGTTTGGACAAAGCAGACATGAAGGAATTGAAGACGAGCAAGGCCCAGACTTCAAAATGTATGTCATAAATATATTCACTACTAGTATTAAAATTGGATTTTAGATACTTAGTGTGATATATATACATAACGGTGTTCAGAATCTGCTGTGAGCAGGATACTGACTTTAATAGAGATTAATCTACGAATTAGAAATGGGACGAAAGTCGCTATTTTAACCGTAGATACCTAATTTTAGGAACTACCCTCGGGTGTGTACTTAAATTAGGGAACTATTATAATGTAACTAGTTTGACTAGAAACATTATTTCTATATCAGTGTTTGACCCGCTGCGGGTGAACCTTTATATTTTAGAACACTAATGTGTTTTATTATATAAAGATGATATTGAGATAAACACATTAGATGTGAATAACAGAATTTATATTTTGAATATAAATAAAATCTCAAACATGACAAACAAATAGCTCAAACTGATTTATATTTTGGATACTAGGACTGATTTGATCCTATTCAAATAAAGTCTACGAATCTAGTTAATTTGGCAAAGTGCCTATAACACATTTACTTGGTAAAAGTGTAAATGCACCAATCTGTTAACCCTAGTTTATAGTGAAGCAAGTGGGCCCATGTCTAGCTAGGCTAGAGGTGGATATGAATATTTCGTGACCTATACGGATGTGGCATCACGTAATGGTTGTTTGTTTCTTTTGAAGAACACAAATCGGAAACTTTTAGAGTTTCAACACGAAATAGACAAACAGATCGGCTAAAGTATTAAACTGTCATGGTAAGACCGCAATGGAAAATACTTAAGCAATACGTTTCTTACATACTTGAAAGAGTATAGTATTCTTTCAATGAGGACTCCTCCCGGAACACGTCAGTTTGACGGTGTGTCCGAACGGATAAACCGAATTTTGTTAGACATGATAAGGTTAATCATGAGTCACTCTGAGCTACCATTTCCTTCAACGGATAAACATTAGACAATTAATAAATTATTTAGAATAAGGTTCCATAATAATCTGTTTGACAGATATCATATTAGATATGAAGGGAAAGAAACCGGGTTTCACATTCCTGATAATTTGGGAATGCTAGGCATATGTTTGGATGATACCAAACTAAAACCCAAATTGGATAAGTGCCAATTGTAGGATATCCTAGGGATACATAAGTATAGTACTTATACAAATCACTAGAGAACAATTAGATTGTTGCTTACCATGCGGTTTTCCTAAGAGGAATACCGATATGCAGTGGTAAGTGGGAGGATAGTAAAACTCGATGAAAATCGGAGTAATACTATTCCAGGCACCGAATCTTAATGGAACATAAATAGTTCATCAATAATGAAAATATACCATAATATTCGAATACACAAGAACCGCGTATGTCGGAGAGAATCAGAAAACAACCTGGGGTATGAGTTTCTGATCTCACCTCATAAAGATGTCTATCTTATTGAGGAATACCAACTGACTACGTATGAGGAAGTGATACAAGGTATCGACTCTCTATTGTGACAAAGTGTCATGAGTCCGAAATGAATTCCATGTATATCAACTGAGTTTGGACACTAGTTGATGTACCGCAAGGCATTGCGTCTATTGGTACTATATAAGTCTTCAAGGAAGACATACATGGATGGGAAAAAAACCAACGTATAAAGCTAGGCTTTTAACAGAAAGGTATCGTTATTAACATTGTGTTGATTACGATTCAATCTTTTACCTGTTGCCACGGTAAATCCATTTGGATAATGCTTGCTAATGCTGCATGTTTCATTTATGAAATATGACAGCTTAATGGGAAAATCACTTTCCTGAAAAGGAAACCTTTTGGAGGATGTTTACAACATCCTGTCGGTTTTGTCGTACCAAAACTAACAAACAAGGTTTGCGGGTTATTCGATCCATGTTTGGATTGAAGCAAGCATTAGGTTCTTGGAATTATCGTTTTGAGGTAATCATAATGGTATATGATTTATTTCAAAACGGAAATGATTCTTGTGTATATAAGAGGGTTAGTGGCAGCACACTGATAATAACTGTCCTATATACATAATGATAATATGTCATTTATTGGAAATGATATTCCCATATAAACAATCGGTGAAAGCTTGGCTTTCGAGAAAATTCTCCATGGCATTCTTGGGAGAAACAACCTTTATTCAAGGAATAAAGATCTACTGGGATAGATTTAAGTTGTTTTAAAACTCTCCGAGAAATCGTACATTGAAAAATGTACGTGACCTGGTGTCTCATATGCTTTGAGCATATGAATTCACAATCGGGCCAATCCAAGTGATAGTCACTGGATTGATGTTAAGAACATCCGTTAGTATCTTAGAGAACTAAGATGCTGTCTTAGTCTGTGGAGAAGGAGAACTGGAAGTGACTGGGATCACTACTGCAAGTTTCCTAAACCGATAAGACGACTAAAAGTCGCAAACGGTACTATAGAGTTTGAATAATGGTACAGTGAGCTGGAAATATTCCAAGCAAGATACTGTTACCGAATAAACAACAAATGCGGGTTATTGCTGCAACTAAGGTAGGAATAGAAGCCTCTGGGTCGATATAAAAATCTAATTAGATTAGATATAGTTCTGTTAGCAGCTGAGCTAGGCGTCAGCACAGGCTAAAGAATTAATGGTCTCATCAACGATCCATATACATACTTTGATATTCATCTGATTCGTTCGGATCGTACATCGTGGCGATGTGATGATCGCATCAGACGATAATCATGTAAATCCGCTGACGAAAGCTTTTTCTCAGCAGTTTGAGCCAACCGTACATAGTTCGGGTGTAAGACACTCGAGTGACTGGCTATAGGCCAAGTGGGAGATTGTTGGACAATTATGACCCATAGCCTCACTATTTGTACAGATCATGGTGTTGTTGTACAAATTAACTATGTGACAAAGGAGATTGCACTCTGATCATTTGTGATTAGATCACCAAGATATATAAATGATAGGAGGTCCCTATGATTTGTTCCTGGATTGAGAATGATATGAGACAGTATCAATCCACGAAGGATAAATTGTTAAATATCCCTAGTAAGAGCATTGTCGAGATTGGACATCGATAAATGCGTAAAAGACTAGTATTACACTTGTGCGCGTTGTGAGGGCACACCATCATAGTTCTCATATATTTGGGTATATGATACTCATGCAAGTGTAATAGGAGGTTGTGTTTTACCGATGGTACGGGAAACCGCTTCGCTGTGGATAGACCCACTCGGAATTCCAATGGTAGTATGACTATGTGTATATGGAAGTCCGAAATCAGGGTAGGTGTATTTGGTCTTAACCTGAGACTTGCACCGCTAATACTTGCGACAATCAATATACTTTGGTTGCGGTCATCCAGGACTTTAACAAGTTCTGTGTACGCCAATGCTGGGTATATTGAGAATCGTTGTGTGTTGGGTGTGATGTTAAGACGAAAGTGTCACTCCAGTCATATGGAGACGATGATCGCGCATGGATACGGAACTGGTTCTCTAAAAAGGTTGCAACCATCGGAATAATATGACTTGGTCATGATTATCTGATATTAAAGAGACTAGTTGCTTGTAATCTGATATATGCTTCGTATGGGGCAAACACTATACCAGCCCCAGGCCTTGCATGTGATCACCCGATACTAGACAGAAATACGCAGTAATACGTATACTACGCCTGATATAGATCCTTGATTCCTGTAAGGATATTCCGGAGAATTGGGTAGGCATGGCGCTTTGCTAGAAGCCAACTTTGTCTTGTAAATCGGTAAAATGTAGTATGAGGTACTTACGTGTTCGGATAGTCCGACGACCGAATTTACTGCCAACATATATGAGGATCTCATGGGCCGCTTCCCGAAGATTCACCGATGACGTATGACTCACACTTTAATTAATCTGGGATTAATAAGATGAGAGGGAAAATTAATCTGGGATTAATTACGGAGACGATAAAATATCATTAAAGAGAGATAACGATTAATTTGGAATTAATCGATTAATTTAGAATTAATCGATTAATTAATATATTTGATATATTAAACGAAATTGGATTTCGATGCGGAATTAAAATTAGATTTTAATTCGGGCGAACGAATTAATTTAGAATTAATTCGTTAGCGACGTGAATAGTGATTTCGCTAGGCGTAATCGTTTAATTACGACGCAACAGAAAATTTGTTAATTTGGAATTAGCGAACCCGAGCCCGGGATTATTTGCGAGTGCATTCGCATTTCGAATTCGAATGCGGCACGCAAGTCAAATCAAGCGTCAAATCACTTATCACTTTGAGTGATGTGACTTGACAACTTGATTGATAGATGTGACATGATGGGAGTTGATGGATGAGTGTTTAACACTTAATTGTGATGTTTGAAAGACATATACAAATATTTTAATATTTGGTATTTGTTTTTCAAATTTTTTGGCATATGTTTTTAGAAAACAAATACACAAAATCATTTTACATTTTTCAACTCTCTCTCTCTCTTTCCTCTCTTATTCTACACGCCCATGGAGGTAATTTCTTGTTTTGTTTTTGGAAAAACCGTGAGCAAGAAGGGAAGCAAGTGCAATTTTTTGCAAAATCAAGAGTGCTAGCACACTCCAGGATCATGCGAAGGTGATAGGGAAGTCCACCCATGAGCCGGGAATCAAATGACGAAGCTTGGAGCTTGGTTTCTTGTTGATTGGAGGCCGAACACAGTGAGGAAATCAGCTCACTGCCGAATGAGAGAGTTAATAGGTATGCAATTAAAGTAGTAAATCCTACTACAACATGAAATTATTTAGCTAATAAAGGAAACATAATACATGGAGCTCCTCAATATTACTTAGGATACATAGATCCTTTCCTAAATAAGATAAGCCAATCTAAATAAGGCTTCAAATAGCACTAGATACCTCAATCCTAAAATTAGGCAAAACTGTCCAAAATAAGACATCTTAGCAAGCTTGATACTGCAACATATAGGCTAGAATGCTCCCTCCAAGATTGGCCTAATATTAGGCCATGTTGTTGCGCCACCAAAATAGATGAGTAGCCACACCAAGAGCCATCACGCATGGAGAAAATAAGTTGGGGGTGTGACATCATGTCTTTCATGTCAAATTTTGATTTCAATAAATTCTTGACATATTTAATGATTTCTATCATCACTCCCAACAATGAGCATATCATCAACATATAAATATAAGATAACATATCCATTTTCTATCTCTTTGACATATACACATTTGTCACATTTGTTGATTCTGAAATAATTTATCATCAACGTATAATCAAACTTTTCTTACCATTATTTCGGTGCTTGTTGCAAGCCATATAATGACTTTACTAATTTATAGACTTTCTTCTATTGTCTTGGAACTAAAAAAGCATTCAGGCTGTTCTATATAGATTTCTTATCCAACTCCCCATTTAGACATGCTTTTTTCACATCCATTTTATGAATTTCTAGCCTTCTCAGAGCTATAATTGCTATTATTATCATAATGGAATTTATTCTTGTTACCGGAGAATAAATGTCAAAGTAATCAAGGTCTTCTTGTTACTTATAACCCTTAATTATAAGTGCCACACTCAAAAATTGGTTCTTTACTCTCAAGTATAAGAGTGTTGAAGTAATAAAATAACCCGGTAAGTCCGGGGTCAATCCACATAGAATAGATTTAATAGGATAAAATAACAATTTGAATAAAAATAAAAAGGCTTGATTTGTTTGAAGTGATTGAAGAATTTTAAATTGGACTGCAATAATAAAATGAAATACTAGGATTATGGGATTCACTTTTAATATTTCAAATTTAGAAATCTCACTTTTTATAATATATAAATTTTCATTATTACCCAATTAATTTATTTTAGGAATTAATTATGCCAAAATATATAAAACTAGCCATAAAGGCGGTGATAACTTTTATCTATAATATGTTCAGTTAGGTACTCAATTATGCCAAATAAATAAAACGAGCCATATAGGCGGTAACAAATTTTTATCAATAATTAATCTAGATTTAAATTAAGTATTAATCATCAGATTATAATTTATATATTATAATATAAGTGAGATTAATCTATATTTTCATTTTAAAAGCTTCACCATTTACCCTAGCAAAAAGAATTACCTACTTATAATTTGAAAAAACACACATAATTTTATTACTGAAAGAAAAACATACAAGAAAACCTTAAAAAAAAAAGACACAAGAGCTGAAACTCCACAAATTTTCAAAGAGAATTGTGGAAATTAGACTGACGAAAATTAGGTGCAGAACATCTCTATTTATAGAAATTTTAGAAGCTTTCTCCACCATTTCCTCCACCATTTTCTCCACCATTTCCTCCACCATTTTCTCCACAATTGTCTCCATAAAACATGAAAGCATGTTTGATGGACATGTGATTGTCATTTTTTTTGATTTGATTTTAATATTTACATATAACACACTTTGAAATTTTTTTTATCAATTTCGGTCTTGAAAACTTCAGAACTAGAAACACTTATCAGCAACAAAGTTGTAAATCTTTGAGTCTTCTTTCATCTGGAACTGAAATCACTTCACTATGATATTGAAATAAAAAGTTATGGCCAAAATATGAAAATTACGCAGGGTTGAAATTTCTGAATTTGTAACACTATTAGAACGCTCTTTCAAGTTTATGGCCTCCAAAATCCAAATATCATGTCCATTTTTCTAGTCATGCATCCAAAATATTATTTCACCTACATAAGAAATAAAAATCATAATAAAATATAAATTTAATTATTATTTTATAAATATGCTAAATTAAGGGGATTAATGAAATTATAAGTGTAAAATGATTAATTTTTCTTTTAATAAATGTGCACTTTTTAGTGTTCATCAATAAATTTATCCTTTTAGTTATCAATTAAGCCATCGACTTTTATTTTCCACTTGAATATCCTTTTGGACCCTAAAGGTATACATCCCGAGGAAGATATACTAAATCCTATATATGATTTTGTAAAATGGATTCAACTTCACTGTCAATGGTTTTTTTTTTCACAAATTGCCTTCTGGTGAACTTATAACTTCCTTGAAGCTCTGAGGCTCACTTTCTAGTAAATAGGTCAGAAAATTTGGACCAAAAGATTTTATTATTTTAGACCTTTTATTTCGTCTAAGTTCATCCTTAATTATTTCTTCTTGTTCTAGATCCTGACTATTTCCATTCACAGTCTCATGTGTTCGTTTAGAAAAACTTAGTTATTCTTTGGATTTACAAGGAAATCTATGTTCAAAGAACAATGCATTTCTCGATTCCATTATCGTGTTCTTGTGTATGTATGAGATTTTAGACTCATGTACAAGAAACTGATATGCATTACTGTTATGTGCATATCCGATGAAAATACAATTAATTGTCTTAGATCATAATTTCACCATTTAGGTGGAGGAATGGCCTACCTTAGCAAGACATCCCCACACTCGCAAGAATTTGTAAGAAGGTACTCTGCATTTCAACAATTCATATGATGTTTTATCTTATTTCTTTCAGGGTACCTTATTTAAAAGATAATTTGCTGACAAAACAGCTTATTTCACATGTTTTGAGGTAGCCCAGAACTTATCAACATTGTATTCATCATTTCTTTTAAGGTACGATTTTTACATTCTCCAATCCCATTGGATTGAGGGGATATGAAGTAGTGACTTGATGTATGATTCCATTTTATTTATAAAATATCTTAAATGGAAAACCATATTCACCATCTCTACCAGTTTTAAACTCTTTAATTTTCTTATTTAGTTGATTCTAAAATTCATTCTTATACAGAATAAATTTCTCTATAACTTCGTTATTACTTTTTAACAAATACATATAATATTTTGTACAATCATCAATTGATAAACAATAAATATATCATTATTTACCGACCCTTTAACTTAATATTTTATATAGTTTCTTGAGTTTTGTGAATATTTTGATGTGTTTTGTAGATAAATAAGGTTTCAGGACTTACTGGAATCAAATCGGGGCCAAAATAGTGGAAAACTGACAAAAAGGGCAAAATTGTCAATTCGACATCGTGACATGCAACACCTTTGCGTCGCGACCGCTAAAGTACGCCGGACACGTGTCAACATCAGAGAAACTTGCTATCATATGCACTTGCTAATATACACCGGACACGTGTCGTTATCCCATGCTGCCGACACTACACGCCATTGCTTACGTCACCATCGCGACATGCAAGCCTGCACGCGTCGCGACGCCGAGCCAATAATTCATCCAATAATTTTGCCGACAGCCACGTGTCATCATCCTGTTGAATCAACGGCGTGTCGCGACACACAAGGGTTATGCGTCGCGACATGTGGATAAAAAATTTGCCTATAAATTGAGGCTGAATTCATTTGAAATTTTCATACATTCTTCTCGGGATTTCCTTAAGAATACTAAGAAGATTGTATCTTGTTTGTTTATTTACAGCTTTCTGTATTTAACTTTCTTTTTTTACGTAATAGTTTTTTCTTTACTTACTTTTCAGTCTTTATTAAGGAGGTAACTCCTCTATGCTAGGGTGAATGATAAATATTTTATTACTAATATTTAGATTAATCTCTCTTAATTATAATATATAAACTATTTAAAATCGGACTTAATGGGATACCGCCTTTATGGTCGGTTGGACTTAATTAAATTGATTTTAACCTGACTAAACTGGATACCGCCTTTATGATCAGTTGGAATTAATCATAAATCTGACTTAATTAGGATACCACCTATATGGTCGGTTGGTAATGTCATGCAAAGTTTATATATTATAATAAGGGAGATATCTAAATTAGAAGTAATAAAAGTGGATCCTCTAACCCCAGCATTTTCTTTATTACTTTATTTATCTTTTTAGTTTCTAAGCTTTACTTTATGTCATTTACTTTATTTATGTCTTTACTAGTCCTATATATGTGTTGTAACTAAATACCATATCTGGGGTTGTGATGAATTCCAATATCACCGGTTTATAAGGGGTTATTTTATGACTTAGGTAATATAAAGGTTTATTTATTGAGTCTTAAGCTTAATGCTTTTTGTTAACTGGCCATTAATAAGATTGATCTGGTAAACTTAAAATAAACTTGACGAAGGAATTTTAGGTTTCAGCCTTAGACTCAATAGCTCACGATCTCACCTCGGGGCATGGTGACCTTTAGGTAGATTTCCTTACAGGATAAACATAAACCTGTCGGGCGGGGGTAACCACAATTGGAACTTAATCTTAATGAATTCAGGTAACTTGGTTAACATTGACGTATGATTAATTGGGTTATTTGGGTGTTTGCATCTGACCATCGACAAAGGCTTTTGCATAATTTCGTGTTCCATGTTAATAAACTGATATATTACACAAACATTAGATAACCACTTCATCTTTAAAAGATATTGGAAGGATTCACAATCCTAGATAGTTTTATAATATTGAATTTTCCTTTAATTTACTTTTGCACTGTTTTATTTACTTATTTTCATATAAAAATCACCATCCAAATAACAATCAATCTATTAGATACTCGTAAGCATTTAATGTCACAAATTGATAGCCTAGGTATTAAGTCCTTATGGGATCGATACATTTTATACTACTTGAGCGATACGTGCGCTTGCGTAACGTGAGTGATTTCACCGATCAAGGTTTTGGCGCTGTTTTCGGGGACTTATTTATCTTTCACTATTACTTTTAGGGTTAGATACATTTACCTGTGTCTAATTTGTTTTTTACTTATTATTTTTATTTTCTTGTGTTTCAGGTTCTCAGACACTACATGAGAAGAACCAGAAGCTTTGAAATCCGTCCGCTTGACCAGAAATTGAAAGAACCATCAGACAGTTGAGAAGGGAAAAGCGAGAAGGCCAAGAATCACTGATCAACATGGAACCTGAACCTTTGGAGGTTGTACCACCAATTCCTATTCGAGACAGAACTATTCCGGTGGTTGACGGCTTCATTTCATGTATTGTACTTCCTCCCTTACCAGCAAATGCGTGTGACATTAAAACATGCATCCAGATGATACAACAGTTAGTTCAGTTTAGAGGGAATGCAATTGAAGATCCTAATGCCCACATCATGAACTTCCTGAAAGTTTGCGGCATATTCAATTACAACCGAGCGGAAAAAGAAGCAATGAGACTACGTGTGTTTCCATACTCTTTGAAAGACAGAGCTAAGGCTTGGCTACATTCACTACCAGTAGGTTCCATCACAACTTGGAACACTCTAGTCACCAAATTCCTTGCAAAATACTTTCCCCCAGCCAGAACTGCAAAGCTGAGGAATGACATCACATCTTTTGTGCAACATGACTCAAAATCCCGCTGGAAGCTTGGGAAAGATACAAGGAATTGCTCTGGAAATGTCCTCACTATGAGATTGTAAAGTGGCTACAAGTCCAAACTTTCTACAATGGACTTTCTAGACTAATGAGAACCACAATTGATGCTGCTGCTGGAGGAGCTTTAATGGCAAAAAGGAGAAGATCAGGTCTGGGACTTAATTGAATAAATGGCCAACAACAATTCCTTGTGGCCAACAGAAAGAAGCATGATTCAACGAATAGCAAGAATTTACGAAGTTGGACCCAACATAACAATGAATGCTGATTAAGCACAAAAATAACTTGTGGTTATCGCAGTATAGCTGGGGTATCGATTCCTCAGAGAGATGGTTATATGAACTAATTTACTCAAACAAAAACATTAATAGTAACTTAATAATAAAACGATGGAATTGGTAATTAAAGTAAAGATAAATAAAATAATGAAAAGATAATAAAAGATATCAGCAGAGATAACAGCAAAGCTGATGAGCGGAAAATATATCAATATTTACCGCCCCTTTAACTTAATATTTTGTTTAATTTCTCGGGTTTGATGAACATTTTGATGTGTTTTAGTTTATTTTGCAGATAAAATAATATCGGGTCTCAATGAAATCATTTAGGATGAAATATGGGTCAAAGAAGGGAAATTATTGGACTTGATATAATAATTTTGGAGATTGGAAACTTGAAAGGGCGTTTTGACGAAGTGCAGTTTTGGAATTCCAGTTTTGCGCATCTGTAGTATTTTGGGCATAACGTTTTACTCAGATATCGGATTGAGCTGATTCAAGTGCCAGATTAAAGAAAACTCAAAGATCTACAACTTTGAAAGAGAAAATATTTTCGAATTCTGAAGAGTTCATGACCGAAATTGATGAACCATCCAGAAGGGTGTGATGTGTAATTATTAAAGTCATTATCAATCATTTTCAAAGCAAAATATAAATTAATAAATAATTAATAAAAATTATCAAATCAACACCAAAAAAGATAAGCAATTAGTGGAGCAATTATGGATTTGGTGGAGTAATTAGTGGAGAAATTAATAATGGATTTGGTGGAGAATTTGATGGATGATTTGATATAGGCAAAATTTTGCCTATAAATACCAAGTCATTTCATTTAAAATTCATACTTTCTTCTTTGAAATTCCTAATGAATAAATAAGAAGATTGTATCTTGTTTGTTTATTTACAGCTTCCAGTAATTAATTTCTGTTTTCGCACTTTCTTTTCTTTACTTTTCAGTTTTTACTTTCCGCAATTTACTTTTACGCACAAACCTTTTCTTTCTTTACTTTTGCAGTTTTTATTTTTCAAGCAATGAGGAGGTAACTCCCCTTTGCTGGGGTAAAAGGTAAAGCTTTTATTATTGCTATCTAGATTAATCTCCCTTAAATAAAAATATAAACTATTTAAAATCTGACTTAATGAGGATACCGCTATATTGGCCGGTTGGAAATTAATTATAAATTGGTTTTAACCTGACTAAGTATGGATACCGCCTGGTTGGTCGGTTGGTAATTAATTATTAATTTGACTTAATCAGGATACCGCCTATATGGCTGGTTGGTAATTATCACGCAAAGTTAATATATTATATTAAGGGAGATATCTAAAATAGTAGTAATAAAAGTTGATCCTCTAACCCAGCATTTTCTTTTTGTACTTTTACTTTATTTAATTTCAGTAATTTACTTTTCAGCAATTTACTTTCAGTAATTTACTTTTATTTTATTTTTTTTTACTTTTTACTTTTACTTTTACTTTTACTTTTTACTTTTTTTACTTTTTAGCAATTTACTTTTCAGTATTTAATTTTCAGAATTTACTTTATGTCTTTTATTTTATTTAAATTTTTACTACCCGTAAATATGTGTCGTAACTAAGCCAGTTATCTGGGGTTGGTGATGAAATCCAATATCACCGGTTTATAAGGGGTTAATTATAGTTTGGGTAATATAAAGGTTTATTTATTGAGTCTTAATCTTAATGCTTTTTATTAACTGGCCATTAATAAAATTGAACTGGTAAACTTAAAATGAACTAGAATATAGATTTTAAGTTTAAGACCTTAGACTCAATAGCCCACGATCTTCCTTGAGGATAGATAACCCTTTAATAGATTTCCTTACAGGATAGGAATATACCTGTCGGGCGGGGGTAGCCATAATTGGAACTTAATCTTAATGAATCCAGGTAATTTGGTTGACATAGACATATGGTTCAATTGGGTTATACTGGATATTTGTAGTTGACCATCGAAGAGGCTTTTACATAATTTAGTGTTCCAGGTTAATAAATCAATATTTTACCCAATTAAGATAACCACTTCATCTTTAAAATGATATTGGAAGAAATCACAACCCTAGATAGTTTTTAATATTGAATTTTCTTAAAACCTATTTTCGATAATTTTATTTACTTGCTTTAAATTTAGAATCGTCACCATTTCAAAAAATCAATCAACAACCTTTAGATACTAGTAATCATTTGACCTCATAAAATTAATAGATTAGATATTAAGTCCTCGTGGGATCGATATTTTTATACTACTTGAACGATACGTGCGCTTGCGTTATACGTGTGTGTTTACGCCGGTCAAGTTTTTGGCGCCGTTGCCGGGGACTTATTTATCTTTTACTATTAGTTTAGGGGTTAGATACGTTACTTGTATCTAATTTCTTTTACTTATTGTTTTTGTTTTCTTGTGTTTCAGGTTCTCAGAAACTTCATGAGACGAACCAGAAGCTTTGAACTCCGACCGCTTGACCCAGAATTGAAAGAACCATCAGACAGTTGAGAAGGGAAAGGCGAGAAGGCCAAGAAGCTTTAGTCAACATGGAACCTGAACCTTTGAACGTTGCACCACCAATTCCCATTCGAGACAGAACCATTCCGGTGGTTGACAGACTCATTTCCTGTATTGTACTTCCTCCTTACCAGCAAATGCGTGTGACATCAAAACATGCATTCAGATGATTCAGCAGTCAGTTCAGTTCGGGGGGAATGCAACTGAAGATCCTAATGCCCACATCAGTAACTTCCTGGAAGTTTGCGGCACTTTCAACTACAACAGAGCATCAGAAGAAGCAATGAGACTGCGAGTTTTTCCATATTCCTTGAAGGACAGAGCAAAGCTTGGCTACATTCACTACCAGCAGGTTCTATCACAACTTGGAACACTTTAGCCACCAAATTTCTTGCAAAGTACTTTCCACCAGCCAGAACCGGAAAGCTGAGGAATGACATCACATCCTTTGTACAACAAGATTCAGAATCCCTCTGCGAAGCTTGGGAAAGGTACAAAGATTTGCTCCGGAAATGTCCTCACCATGAGATTCCAAAATGGCTTCAAGTCCAAACATTCTATAATGGACTTTCTGGAATAATGAGAACCACAATTGATGCTGCTGCTGGAGGAGCTTTAATGGCAAAGGAGAAGATCAAGCTTGGGACTTAATTGAAGAAATGGCCAACAACAATTCTTTGTGGCCAACAGAAAGGAGCATGATCCAAAGAATTGCAGGATTTATGAAGTTGGAGCCAACACAGCAGTGAATGTCAAGCTGGATCAGATATGCAAAATTCTGAAACTCTTAACATGAAGGTTATGGTGAATCCAAAGTTCACCATATGGAGGAGCACCAGAACCAAACCAACAGGAAGAGACAGTGAATTTGTCAACAATTTCAACAGACAGGGGAACAATCCATATTCCAACACCTACAACCCAGGGTGGAGGAATCATCCTAATTTTTCATGGAGCAACAATTCAGGCCAACAGCGGACTATCCACCACCTGGATTCCAGCAACAGAACAAAAGCCAGGAGCAGGCAAATGAACCAGGAATAACAGAAGTGTTGACCCACTTGAAAAAGATAGAAGCAAAACACGACTCTCACGCAGCAAGATATGATGCTATGTTTCAATCCCAAGCAGCATTAATTCAAAGTCAATCTGCTTCTATTAAAGCACTGGAGAATCAAATGGACAACTGGAAATGCTCAGAGTTACAGACCGCCAGGTACCCTTCCTAGCAACACAGAGCCAAATCCAAGAAACATGGGGAATGAGCAATGTCATGCCATCATGTTAAAAAGCGGTACTGAAATCAACAAAGATGTTGGAGTCAAAACAGCTGCTGAGGAAGTTCCAAAAGAAACAAAGCAACAGATGGAGGAAAAAGAAGCAAAGGAAAAAGAACAGATCACTCCACCTCCACCTTTTCCTCAACGTCTTCAGAAGAACAAATTGGACAAGCAGTTTTCTCGGTTCCTGGAGATCTTCAAAAAGCTGCATATCAACATTCCATTTGCAGAAGCGTTGGAACAAATGCCCACCTATGCCAAATTCATGAAAGATATTCTTTCACGAAAACGGAGATTGGGAGATTACGAGACAGTAGCATTAACAGAAGAATGCAGTGCCATCATTCAGAGGAAACTTCCCCCAAAGTTGAAAGATCCTGGCAGTTTCACTGTTCCTTGCGTCATAGGAGAACATAACTTTGGTAAGGCTTTGTGTGATTTAGGTGCGAGTGTTAACTTGATGCCTTTTTCTATTTTCAGGAAATTACAGATTGGAGAAACAATGCCAACTTCAGTCTCACTACAACTTGCTGATAGAACGCTCGTATTTCCGAGAGGTGTAGTTGAAGATGTGCTGGTCAAGGTTGACAAATTCATTTTCCCAGCAGATTTTATTGTCCTTGATATGGAGGAAGACGCAGACGTGCCAATCATCCTTGGGAGACCATTCTTGGCTACAGGTCGAACCATTATTGATGTACAAAAAGAGAATTAACCATGAGGGTACATGACCAAGAAGTAACATTCAATGTTTTCAAGGCCATGAATTTCCCAGATGATGAAAAGAAGGAGGAATGTTTCAGACTCGATGTGATACACAGTACCATTCAGAACTCCAATGCAATGCAAAGTTCTACTGACAAACTTAAAACATGTCAATTGCCTGTGGAGCCTAAAGATAAAAAGCGTCTTTTGTACTGAAGGAGCCAATTCTTGCACTACAAGCAACAGAAGAGAAAAAGTTCCACCAGCTCAACGAATTGGAGGAATTTCACAATCAGCCTTTTGAGGATGCCAAATTGTACAAAGAAAAGGGCAAGAACATGATGAGAAGTTAGTGCGCATACAACTGGAACCAGGGCAGAAGGTACTGTTAAACAAATCAAGGTGAAATTCTTCCCATGGAAGCCAAAATCACGGTGGTCAGGTCCATTTGTGATCACCAAAGTTTTACCAAATAGAGCCGTTGAGATACATGATCCTGACGCTAACAAAACTTTCAAGGTTAAAAACAAGCGTGTCAAGCACTACTGGGGAGAATCATTTGAGCGACAAAAAGAAAGTGTTACACTTTCAGATCCAGCTTAACGTTCGAGAAGCCAAGTCTGGCTGACGACTTTAAACTTAGCGCTAGCAGGGAGGCAACCCATGCAATTTGTGTATATATTGTGATTGGTGTGTTTTATTTTTGTGTGTTTAATTTTTTGCAGGATTAGTCATTTCAAATGGAAGAAGCTCTCGCAAATCTTCACAAGCAATTTCCTTCTCTCCCTCAAAAATCTCTGATGAAAGTTTACAAAGCTCGCTTGGAACGGATGAGGTTACTGACATTCACGGTGTTCCTAATGACATTCGTTGGGTAATTGAAGCACGAGTCCGATTGGCAGGTGAGTCTTCTGACTCTTTTATTTCACATCTGCCTGGTTTTGGAAGAAGAACATATGCAAAGAAACGAAGAGCTAAGCAAATGGGTGTTTGTTTTAAATGTGCACGTTTAATTGCAATACTCGTTGTCGTTCTTTAGGAATGGTGTCTGATAATCGCGAAGACAAAATTAAATTCATTAGGGATGGCTTGAGTAAGGAGTCTTTAGATGAAATATCTTCAACTCTTGAGACGCATCCCAGTGGATATGTTCACATTGCCATTCGCAAATTACATACACAATTCCAAAAAGAAAGACAACTGTTAAGTCTCGGGAATCTGACTCAAAAAGACCCTGTTTGCCAATTTATAAGAAAATTGGATGGGAAGCTTGTCCCTGACGCATAGACGTCAATCAAGCCGTTACTTTTCTTGTAAATATTATATCTCTTTGTCTTTTCTTAATAATTGTGATTTGTTTTGTTGTTTTCTTTTATTTTCTCCGACAGGATCCAGACCTTTTTGACTATCACGATATTTTTCGCTACTAATCGTCCTTTGGAAGATACTTGTGCTATTTTTACTCACCCTTTTCAGGTACTATAAATTCAGCTCGTCATTGCACTTTTGAAGGCATCCAGTTGAGAAGAAATACATAAAAAATGGAAGCCACTTCAAGAAGACGAGTTGAAAACATCTGTGTGTTTTGCGGTAGTAGTGTTGGTACTAAACCACAATACATAGAAGCAGCACAGGAATTGGGTCGAGTCTTAGCTGCAAGGAATATGCACTTAATATATGGCGGAGGCAATCTTGGACTTATGGGGATCGTTTCAAAAGCCGTACAGGAAGGAGGCAGTCACGTTTTGGGAATCATCCCAAAACCCTTGGCAGAGGCAAATCTTATTGGATCATCAAACGGAGAGGAACTGATCGTGCCAGGTATGTCTGAACGACTGGTAGAAATGATTAACCGTGCTGATGCTTTTATTGCTTTGCTTTGCAGGTGGCTTGGGCACATGGAGGAAATTTTTATAGTACTATCTTGGGCGAACCTGAACATACACCAGAAACCAATTGGGCTGTTTAACGTTGATGGATTTTATGATTTTCTTTGTGTGTTTCTTGATGATGCCCGGAGAAATGGGTTCGTGTCAAAACCTTTAAAAGAACTCCTCTTTACTGCCAGAACTGCTCCGGATCTAATAGACCAACTCATAGCCTATGAACCACAAGTTGACCCTATCCTTTCAAAGATAAATTGGTCCGAGGACGATCGTGGTAAGAGGCGTCGTGTTAATCTGGATCTTAACCTTTAATTTCCTGTAGAATTTCAGCTAACCAGGTATTATCTTCTAAACTCTTCTTCTACTGTTTAAGACATTGGGGACAATGTCTCATTTAGGTTTGGGGGAGAGAATTAGTTGATCAGTACCTTGTTTTTTTAGTTTTGTGTTGTTTTTATTTTTAGTTCAAAATTTTTCGAAAAATACAAAAAATTGAAAAATTTTCAAAAATTACAAAAATATTTTGTGTTTTTTGTATTTTTATTTGACTAAAAAGGTGAAATTGGTAGAGATAGCTGAGTAAGGAGTTTCCACTCCTGAGACGTATCTCAAACCTATTTCGAAACAAGTTAATTTTTGTTTATTTCATTTGAATTATTTAATTTGTGAATTCTCCTTAAAACGGACTAAAATGGATCTTCATATGCTCAGTTGACAGGTATTATCAACATTATAGTAACATACGACATGAGCTAAAATTGAAAAGTTTGTAATATTCAGTGCTCTAGTTTAATTGGAGGAAGCATCTCAAAAAGCAATGGAGTAAAAAAAAAAAAAAAAAAACAAAAAAAAAATGTCTGAGATCCGAGTTATTAAGTCTGTAAGGGTGTTTTAACACCTAGTGCTGCCCTAAAGCCAACTGGTTTGGGAGTCACTGGCCCAAAGCTCGTTACATGGATCGAAGATGCTGCAAAAATATATATATCTGAAGTCTGAGTAATTAAGTCCGTAGGGGTGTCTTAACACCTGGTGCCCTAAAGCCAACTGGTTTGGGAGTTACCGACCCAACACTCGCTACATAGATGGAAGATATTGTATATAAATAAAAATATAAAATAGAGAAAAAATCAAAGAAAAAATCAGAAAAATGAGAAAATTATTCAATTGCTACAAAATGTGTGAAATCTGATAGAACTTTAGGACAAAAATATACTCTCTTATCAACTACTGCACTTATGACTGTTGTGGGAAAAAATAGTTGTTTAATATTTTGTTAGCTATGTATATGAAGAATGGTAAAAATAATCGGAGAATTTACTTATTCAGTAATTTAGAATAAAATAAAACAACTAGTAACTTGGAGTAGAAGTTTCACCTGATTAGTCACTAACATCTTTATTCTCTTTTCTCTTGTCTTTTTGCTTTTGTGTGCATTAGTTTTATTATCTTTACTTTTGTAAAACTTTGTGGGTATCGTTGCTGTAAGCCCTCACGAGACTATAACTCGTCCACTAGGAACACCTAGGGGTTTAAAGGCTTGTTGCATATGCTAAATGCAACCGTGATCCCTACGAAAGTGGCTTAGTTTATTTTAATTTTATTTTGTTGTTTTGCTCGAGGACTAGCAAAATGTTAGGTTTGGGGGTGTGATGAGCGGAAAATATATCAATATTTACCGCCCCTTTAACTTAATATTTTGTTTAATTTCTCGGGTTTGATGAACGTTTTGATGTGTTTTAGTTATTTTGCAGATAAAATAATATCGGGTCTCAATGAAATCATTTAGGATGAAATATGGGTCAAAGAAGGGCAATTATTGGACTTGATATAATAATTTGGGAGATTGGAAACTTGAAAGGGCGTTTTGACGAAGTGCAGTTTTGGGAATTCCAATTTTGCGCATCTATCGTAGTTTGGCCATAACGTTTTAATCCGATATCGGATTGAGCTGATTCAAGTGCCAGATTAAAGAAAACTCAAAGATATACAACTTTGAAAGAGACAATATTTTCGAATTCTGAAGAGTTCATGACCGAAATTGATGAACCATCCAGAAGGGTGTGATGTGTAATTATTAAAGTCATTATCAATTATTTTCAAAGCAAAATATAAATTATAAATAATTAATAAAAATTATCAAATCAACACCAAATAAGATAAGCAATTAGTGGAGCAATTTACTTTTTACTTTTTACTTTGTCTTTTACTTTTTACTTTGTACTTTTACTTTGTCTTTAAAAATTATCAAATCAAACACCAACAAGATAAGCAATTTACTTTGTCTTTTACTTTTTACTTTGTACTTTGTACTTTTAGTTTTTACTTTTTTTACTTTCAGCAATTTACTTTTCAGTATTTAATTTTCAGAATTTACTTTATGTCTTTTATTTTATTTAAATTTTTATTACCCGTAAATATGTGTCGTAACTAAGCCAGTTATCTGGGGTTGTGATGAAATCCAATATCACCGGTTTATAATGGGTTAAATTATAGTTTGGGTAATATAAATGTTTATTTATTGAGTCTTAATCTTAATGCTTTTTATTAACTGGCCATTAATAAAATTGAACTGGTAAACTTAAAATGAACTAGACATATGGATTTTAAGTTTAAGACCTTAGACTCAATAGCCCACGATCTTCCTTGAGGATAGATAACCCTTTAATAGATTTCCTTACAGGATAGGAATATACCTGTCGGGCGGGGGTAGCCATAATTGGAACTTAATCTTAATGAATCCAGGTAATTTGGTTGACATAGACATATGGTTCAATTGGGTTTATATGGATATTTGTAGTTGACCATCGGAAGAGGCTTTTACATAATTTAGTGTTCCAGGTTAATAAATCAATATTTTACCCAACTATAAGATAACCACTTCATCTTTAAAATGATATTGCAAAGAAATCACAACCCTAGATAGTTTTTGATATTGAATTTTCTTAAAACCTATTTTCGATAATTTTATTTACTTGCTTTTAAATTTAGAATCGTCACCATTTCAAATCAATCAAACAACCTGTTAGATACTAGTAATCATTTGACCTCATAAAATTAATAGATTAGATATTAAGTCCTCGTGGGATCGATATTTTTATACTACTTGAACGATACGTGCGCTTGCGTTATACTTGTGTGTTTACGCCGGTCAAAAGCATCATGAATCTCTCTTATATTAAACTCATATATTCAGTTATTAATTCCTATTATTACTCAGTTGATGGTTTCACATCCCAAACCAACAACCAGAACATATTCAATTCTACGCATATTAAATTCTAAGGTAATTAATGATTATTTTCTCTATGTTAACAGCACACAAAATTCATTGTTACGAGTTATCTAACGTCGACAATATACCCTCAGGCAATACTGCAGCAGAAGACCAACACGCAAAACAACTTTACCAGTCACAACTGAGTTCGCAAACCACACATAGAAGAAGCATGACTGGATCTATATGGGACTTGACAAAACACAATCTCTGGATTAATAAATCGAAGGATAATAAAGAATAACAAACATTAATTATATTAAACGTTTAAAAGGTACTCAAGAAATCAAAAACATAAATATAAGGATTTAAATACAATAGTTCACCCCTAGCTTCGCCTAGGAGATTAGTTCCTCATAAAAGAAAGAAAAATAGCATGGGATTGGAGCGACATATCGTTCTGAATTATCACTGCTCCGCGTCTCCGGTTTCTTCTCCTCTCGCGGCCTCTGCTCTCTACTTGCACTTCTGGCTCTCGGCTGCCTCCAAAATTTGCTTCTGTTTTTGTGCATGGAGAGCTGCCACTTTTCACCACCTTTTGTTGTCTTTAAATAACATTTAAAATAATGAAAACCTAATTCACTCCCTTGGACCACGTTCATGCTTCCTTTTGTCAAAGTTGTGCCCAACTCTCTTAAGGCAAGTCCACGTTATTTTCCTCCTTTTCTTGTTTTGGTCAAAGTTTGCAACCTTCTATCTCTCTCTCCAATTCTTCTTTCACGCGTGGACTTTTCTCTTGTTTCACTTTTCTTCTTCTCGCCCCACGTGACTTTCTCTCTTTCATGGTCCAAATTACAATTGGTTTTCCTTTCCAATTCCTACAAATAATAAACAAGAAAATCACTAAATTAGTTTAAATACTAAACACCTTTTCAATTAATATAATGATAAAAATTATACAATAAAATATGAAATATAAAATTAAATACTTAACAATAAACCTGAATAAGTGATGTTCAAAGTACATTTTCATGCCCTTATCAAATGCCAAGCTGGACCAGATGTGCAAACTCATGGAAACACTTAGCATTAAAGTTGTTAACATTTCCGGTTCCATATATTTACCATATGGAGGAGCACCATAGACAAACCAACATGATGAGACGGTGAATTATGTCAACAATTTCAATAGACATGGAAACAATTCATATTCCAATACCTACAACCCAAGTTAGAGGAATATCCTAATTTCGTATGGAGCAATAATTTAGGGCAAAAGAACAATCCACCACCCGGATTCCAACATCAAAACAAAGGCCAGGAGTATGAAAAAGAATAAGGAATAACAGAAGTTCTGACTCACTTGAAAAAGCTAGAAGCAAAATACGACTCTCAAGCAGCATCATATGATGCTATGTTTCAATCACAATCAGCATTGAATCAAAGCATAACTACTTCTATAAAGTCACTGGAAAATCAAAAAGGACAACTGGCCAATATTCAGAGTTACAGACCGCAAGGTACCCTTCCTAGCAACACATAACCAAATCCAAGAAACATGGGAAAGGAGCAATGTCATGCCATCACTTTGAAAATCAGTACTAAAATCAACAAAAATGTTGGGGTCAAGGCTACTGTTGAGGAAGTTCCAAAAGAAATCAGCGAAGTAGATCAACAGATGGAGGAAAAAGAGGCAAAAGCAAATGATCGAGAAAGATTCACTCCACCTCTACCTTTTCCATAGCGTCTCCAGAAAAACAAATTAGACAAGCAATTTGCTTGATTCATGGAGATCTTCAAAAAGCTGCATATCAACATTCCATTTGCAGAAGCATTGGAACAAATGCCCAGCTATATCAAATTCATGAAAGACATTCTGTCACGAAAGTGGAGATTGGGAGATTACGAGACAGTAGCATTGACAGAAGAATGTAGCGCCATCATTCAGAGGAAGCTCCCCCCAAAGTTGAAAGATCCTGGCAGTTTCACTATCCCTTGCATCATAGGAGAACTTAACTTTAGTAAGGTTTTGTGTGATTTAGGTGCTAGTGTTAACTTGATGCATTTTTCTATTTACAGGAAACTGCAAATTGGAGAAACAATGCCCACCTCAGTCTCTCTGCAACTTGCTGATAGATCGCTCACATTTCTGAGAGGTGTAGTTGATGATGTGCTGGTCAAATTCGACAAACTCATTCTCCCAGCAGATTTTATTATCCTTGACATGAAAGAAGAAGAAGACATGCCCATCATCCTCGGGAGACCATTCTTGGCTACAGGTCGAACCATTATTGATGTACAAAAAGGTGAACTAACCATGAGGGTACAGGACCAAAAAGTAACATTCAATGTCTTCAAAGCCATGGACTTCCCGAATGACGAAAAGAATGAGGAATGTTTCAGACTTGATGTGATGGATAGCACCGTCCAGAACTCTGATGAAATACAAAGTTCCACTGACAAACTTAAAGTATGCAATCTGCATGTGGAGCTTGAAGATGAAGCGTATTGCGCACTAAGAAAGCTAAATCTTGATCTACAAGCAATTGAAGAGAAACAGTTCAACCAACTCAATGAATTGGAGGAATTTCACATACAGCCTTTCGAGAATGCCAAACTGTACAAAGAAAAGGCCAAGAAGAAATATGATGAGAAGTTAGTGCGCATACAACTGGAACCGGGGTAGCAGGTAACTTTTCCCTGGGAGGTTAAAATCACGGTGGTCAGGTCCATTCTTAATCACCCAAGTTTAACCAGATAAATTCATTGAGTTACGTGATCCCAACTCCAATAAAACCTTCAGAGTTAAAAGCAAGCGTGTCAAGCACTACTGGGGAGAATCATTTGAGTGACAAAAAGAAAGTGTCACACTTTCAGATCCAGCCTAATGTTCGGGCAGTCATATCTAGCTGATGACGTTAAACTTAGCGCTAGTAGGGAGGCAACCCATGCAATTTGTGTATATATCAAGATTTGGTGTGTTTTATTTTTTGTGTATTTAATTTTTGTAGGTAAAGTAACAGACATGATGGAAGATATTCTCGCAAATCTTCACAAGTAATTTCCTTTTCTCCCTCTAAATTTTCTGATTAAAGTCTACAAAGCTCGCATGGAACAAATGAGATTTCTGATGATCAAAGGTATTCCTAATGACATTCGTTGGATTATTGAAGCACGAGTCTGATTGGCAGGTAAGTCTTATGACTCTTTTATTTCATATCTGCTTGGTTTAGGAAGAAGCACCTATGCTAAGAAAAAAAGAGCTAAAAGAATGGGTGTTTGCTATAAATGTGCATGCATGACATGTATTACTCGTTGTCGTTCTTTAGGAATGATGTCTGATAACTGTGACGATAAAATTAAATTTATTAGGGATGGCTTGAGTAAGAAGTCTTTGAATGACATATCATTGATTCTTGAGACGCATCCCAGTGGATATGTGCATCACGCAATTCACATGTTATATACACAGTTTCGAAAAAGAAAGACAATGTTTGCCAATTTATAAGAAAATAGGATGATAAGCTTGTCCTTAACACATAGATGTCAATCAAGCCGTTATTTCTTGTAAATATTATTATCTCTTTGTCGTTAACTAATAATTGTGATTTGTTTTATTATTCTCTTTTATTTTCTCCGACATGATCCATATTTGTTTTTTACTTTCACGATTTATTTTACTGTTTAGCTAATAATTGTCATTTGGCAGGTACTAGTTCTATTATTACTCACCCTTTTTCAGGTTCTATAAATTTAGCTCGTCATTGCACTCTTGAAAACATCCAGATTTGAGAAAGACATACATAAAAAAAATGGAAGCAACTTCAAGAAGACAAATTGTAAACATTTGTGTGTTTTGCAGTACTAGTGTTGGTTCTAAGCCAGAGTTCATTGAGGCAGCACAGAAGTTGGGTAGAGTCATAGCTGAAAGGAATATGCATCTAGTATATGGCGGTGGCAATCTTGGACTAATGAGGTATGTTTCAAGGGCCGTACAGGAAGGAGGTAGTCAGGTTTTGGGAATCATTCCAAAACCTTTGGTAGATGCGAATCTTATAGGACCACCAAACGAAGATGAATGTATTGTGCCTGGTATGTCTGAACGACTCGTGGAAATGATTAACTGTGCTGATGCTTTTATTGCTTTGCCAGGTGGCTTAGGCACGATGGAGGAAATTTTTACAGTGTTATCTTGGGTGAACTTGAACATACATCAGAAACCAATTGGACTGTTTAATGTTGATTGATTTTATGACTTTCTTTGTGTGTTTCTTGATGATGCCCAGAGAAATGGGTTCGTGTCAAAACCTGTAAAAGATATCCTCTTCACTGCCAGAATTGTCCATGATTTAATTGACCAACTTTTAGCCTTTGAACCATAAATTGACCCTAACCTTTCCAAGATAAACTGGTATGATAATGACCGTGGTAAGAAGCGTCGGATAAATCTGGATCTTAACCTTTAATTTTCTTTTTAGATGTAGAATTTCAGCTAACCAGGTATTGTCTTTTAAACTCTTCTTTTACTTTTTAGACATTGGGGACAATGTCTCAATTAGGTTTTGGGGAGGGGAATAGTTGATTAATATCTTATTTTTATTTTTTAGTTGTGTTGTTTTTGCTTGGTTTTTAGTCAAAAATTTTCAAAAATTCAAAAAAATTAAAAAAATTAAAAAAATTTAAATTTAATTTTGTGTTTTTAACTTGATTAATCAGGTGAAATTGGTGTGAGATAGCTGAGTAAGGAATTTCCACTCCTGAGACGTATCTCAACCTATTTCGTAATAAGTTAATTTATGATTATTTCCTTTTGAATTATTTAATTTGTGAATTCCTATAATACTGACTAAATTGGATCTTCATACGCTCAGTTGACATGTATTATCAACATGCATGGTAACATACGACCATGAGTTGTAATTGAAAAGTTTGTAATATTCAGTGCTGTAGTTTAATTGGAGGAAGCATCTAAAAAACGATGGAATAATAAAAAAAAGAAACATATGAGATCTGAGTAATTAGTCTGTAGGGGTTTTTTTAACACCTAGTGCTCTAAAGCCAACTGGCTTGGGAGTCACTGGCCCAAAACTTGCTACATGGATTGAAGATGTTATAAAAAAAGAAAAAAAAAAGAAAAATAAAGATATCTGAAATCCGAGTAATTAAGTCTGTAATGGTGTTTTAACACCTAGTGCCATAAAGGCAACTGGCTTGGGAGTCACTGGCCCAAAACTCGCTACATGGATTAAAGATATTATAAATAAAATAAAAAAATAAAATCCATTACTGAAAATGTGTGAATTCTGATATAACTTTAGGACAAAAATATTACTCTCTTTCAACTACACTTATGAATATTGTGGGCACAATGATTTGATTAATACCTTGTTGGTTGTGTATATAGAGAATGGTAAAAATAATAGGAGAATTTACTTATTTGGTAATTTAGAAAGAAAGAAAACAACTACTAACTTGGATAAGAAATTTCACTTGTTTAGTCACTAACTTGTTTATTCTCTTTTCTTTTGTCTTTGTGTGCATTAGATTTACGTTTGTGGGTATCGTTGCTGTAAGCCCTCATGAGACTACAACTCGTCCACTGGGACACCTAGGAGTTTAACGGTTGGTTGTATACGCTAAATGCAACCGTGATCCCTACGAAAGTGGCTTAGTTTAATTTTATTTTAAAGTTGTTTATTGTATTTTATTAAGTTGTTTTGCTCGAGGAGTAGCAAAATGTTAGGTTTTGGGGTGTGATAAGCGGTAAATATATCATTATTTACCGACCATTTAACTTAATATTTTGTATAGTTTCTTGAGTTTTGTGATTATTTGGATGTGTTTTGTGTATTTTGTAGATAAATAAGGTTTCAGGACTCACTAGAATCAAATCGGGGCCAAAACAGCGAAAAACGGACAAAAAGGCCAAAATTGTCATTTCGACGTCAAGACGCGCAACACCTCTGCGTCGCGACCGCTAAAGTGCGCCAGACACGTGTCAACATCAGAGAAACTTGCTATCATATGCACTTGCTAACATGCACCGACTATGTGTCAACATCATAGTAATCTTGCTAACATACGCCGGACACGTGTCATCATCCCATACTGCCGACACTACACATCATTTCTTACGTCAGCGTCACGACGTGCATGCCTTCACACGTCACAAACACCGAGCCAATAATTCAGCCAATAATTCTGTCAATAGCCATGTGTCATCTTCCTGTTGAATCAACGACGCGCAAGGGTTATGCGTCGCGACGCGTGGACCAAAAATTTTCCTATAAATTGAGGTCGAATTCATTTGAAATTTTCATACCTTCTTCTGGGGATTTCCTTAAGAATACTAAGAAGATTGTATCTTATTTTATTTACAGTTTTCTGTATTTAATTTTCTTATTTTACACAATAGTTCTTTCTTTACTTACTTTTCAGTCTTTATTTTTAATTTTCAGTGTGAGAAGGTAACTCCCCTTTGCTAGGGTGAAGGATAAAGATTTTATTACTAATATTTAGATTAATTAATCTCCTTAATTATAATATATAAACTATTTTAAAACTTGACTTAATGGGATATCGCCTTTATGGTCGGTTGGACTTAATTAAATTGATTTTTTAACCTGACTAAACTGGATACTGTCTTTATGGTCGGTTGGAATTAATCGCAAATCTGACTTAATCAGGATACCGCCTATATGGTCGGTTGATAATGTCATGCAAAGTTTATATATTATAATAAGGGAGATATCTAAATTAGAAGTAATAAAAGTAGATCCTCTAACCACAACATTTTCTTTATTGCTTTATTTATCTTTTTAGTTTCTAAACTTTACTTTATGTCGTTTACTTTATTTATGTATTTACTAGTCCTAGATATGTGTTGTAACTAAATACCATATATGAGGTTGTGATGAATTCCAATATCACCGGTTTATAAGGGGTTATTTTATGACTTGGGTAATAAAAAGGTTTATTTATTGAGTTGTAAGCTTAATGCTTCTTGTTAACTGGCCATTAATAAGATTGATCTGGTAAACTTAAAATAAACTTGACGAAGGAATTTTAGGTTTCGGTCTTAGACTCAATAGCTCACGATCTCACCTTGGGGCATGGTGACCTTTAGGTAGATTTCCTTACAGGATAGACATATACCTGTCAGGCGGGGGTAACCACAATTGGAACTTAATCTTAATGAATTCAGGTAACTTGGTTAACATCGACATAGGCTTTTGCATAATTTCGTGTTTCAGGTTAATAAACTGATATATTGCATAAACATGAGATAACCATTTCATCTTCAAAAAAATACTGGAAAGATTCACAATTCTAGATAGTTTTATAATATTGAATTTTCCTTTAATTTACTTTCGCACTGTTTTATTTACTTGTTTTCGAATAAATATCACCATCCAAATAACAATCAATCTCTTAAATACTCGTAAGCATTTAACGTCAAAAATTGATAGCTTAGGTATTAAGTCCTTGTGGGATTGATATATTTTATACTACTTGTGCGATACGTGTGCTTGTGTAACGTGAGTGATTTCACCGATCATCAATAAAGGTAATAAAATATTTATTACCATCTCTTATTTGAATGGCTTTAAAATATATATATCATTATGGATTAGATCAAGTGATTCATTATTTCTATTAATCATTTGAAATGATGACTTCGTTAGTTTTTCCTCAACACAAGATTCACACATATATTTTTAGATAGTTCGAAATACGAGTTTATATTTCATGTTAATTAATTTACACAATGAATTATAATTAACATGTTCTAATCTACTATGCCACAGATTAGAAGACTCAAGCAAATAAACAGAAGAACTAACTTTATTCATCTTTGGATTAATTGTCATTACAATGAGCTTAAAATGCCCATCAGTTACATAGCCCTTACCCACATACAGTGTTCTAAAATGCCTCGCCTATGGCCGCCGCGCCTGGCCCCAAATCGTTGGGGTCAGACACTCATCGTAAATTTATTGACCGATAAAGAATTCAAAATTAATTGCTTTTTCCAGCCGAATTTCACACCTCAATCCTAACCTTAACCTTAATTTTACAAAATTCTCTAACTCAACAATTTGAAAAAAAACTGAATTTAGAGCATAAACCCTAATTCAAAAATCTAATCTTTTTCTCTATTTTTGTTAGTTTCTCATCAAATTGACCATTTATAAATATTAGCCATTACTCAAATAACATTTATCTATGATTAATTTCTCCAAATCATACTAAATTTTAAACCTAATTATAGAAATTCTCAATTTCCGATTGACCGTCTAGTCCACACTAGGCCTCGACTAGGCGCTCTAGGTTCTAGGCGTTATGTCGCCGCCCGAATAGGACCTAGAATATTTTAGAACACTGCCCACATACATCCATTTGTAGTTAAAACTACCCGTTAAAATCAAACACCATTCGGAAGCCATACTTGTTCAATAACGATCTTGAGACTGATTTTTTTTGAATTTCTGGTACAAATAGGACATCATTCAAAGTCAACTCATTTTCAAATATCATCTTCAAAATCACCTTTCCTTGACTTTGAATCTCAAGAGCAACTGAATTTCCCATAAGTAGCATTTTTCTATTTTTATTAAGTTTGAAGGTGGTGAATAGCAATTTTTTTGAACACACATGCATTGTAACTCCAATATTAATCCACCATTCTCTCAGATTTAAACCCACTAAGTTCACTTCTGACGCTACAAAACATAGATCTATGTCAAAAACTTCTTGAGTGAGATTGCTCACCATGTTAGTTTCTGGATTCGAGTTCTTCATCACTAATTTGCATTATGAAAACTTATATCCCATTTTGTCACAGTTGAAGCATTTCCCTTGTAATTTTATTTGCTTATTTGAGACATCTCCCTTTAGACCTAGCTTGGATCAATTCTTAGTCTTTTTACCCTTAAATCATTGACCATGTTCCACAACATTGGCTTTAGCCTCGGAATGTGGGAGTTCTACGGTCCCAAGGATCGAATCAAAAGCATATAAACATTGTGAATAACAACGACGAAGTTGCGGAATACTTACATCGAGCGGTTGAGCGACGCGGGAGGCAATAAAACTTCAAATTCTGCTCGGCAGTGGACTGCTCACAGCTCACAGATTCGGCCTCCTCCATTGTTGGTTTTGAGCTCATTCGTCAAGCTCCAAGCTTCGTCAAACGATTCCCGGGTCATGGGTTAAACTTCCTATCACCTTCGCATGACTTCGTAGTGTGCTAGCACTCCCGATTTTGCCACAAAATCGCGACTATTGGCTTCCCTTCACTGCTCGGCAGTAACCAAACCAGTAGGTTTTTCACAGCCCATTGGGAGTGTTTGTGAAGAGAGAAAAGAGAGGAGTTGTGTGTGAGAGAGAGAGAAATGTGTATATTAGTTTTAATTGATTTCAAAAATCAATAACATATACCAATTTTTTTCTTTGAAAAGTCAAGCCATAAATGGCTCCAACCACCTCCATCAACTCACATCAATCCATCAATCATGAATAGTGACTTGCAACAATCACTCAAAGTGAAAGACATCCATCACTTGATTGATGAATGATGTGACGCTAGATGCGACTAGCGATTTGACACTTGATTTGACTTGCGTGCCGCTGATGAGTGGTAATTATATCACTATTTCCCACTCATTTGAACTAATATTTTGTATAGTTTCTCGAGTTTTATGAACGTTTTGATGTGTTTTTATTTATTTTGCAGATAAAAATAATATTGGGACTTAATGGAATCAACTCGGGGCTAAAGCAATGAAATCCGGAGAAAAAAATGTCAAAAACGAAATTTCATTATACGCGTCACGAAGTGCAGTCCGAAATTCCAATTTTGTGCATGTTTCGTATTTTGGCCATAACTTTTTTTTGATATCCGATTGAGCTGATTCAAGTTACAGATTGAATAGACTCGAAGATATACAACTTTGAAAGAAAACATAATTTCGAATTCCGAAGTCTCCATGGCCGAAATGGATGAACAATACAGTTTATTTTGTGTAATTACTATAGTCATTTTCAAAATATAAAAGTTGTCAAACTTCCACCAAACATGTTGTGTCATGTTTGGTGCCTTGTTTGGTGTTATGTTTTGTGGAGTGTTTTGTGGAGTGTCTTATGGCATGTTTGGTGGAGTGTTTGGTGGAGCAACTCGTGGAGCAATTCGTGGAGAAATTGGTGGAAGCCTTTAGATTTTCCTATAAATACCAAGCCATTTCATTTGTAATTCTCATGATTTCCTTAGGTTTTTGTAAGGAATTTAAGCATTGCATCTTGTTTGTATTTATTTTCAGTATTTAATTAATGCATTTTTATTTTCAGTAATAGTAGTGGTTCTTCTTCTTCTTCTCTTTTCTTTTATGTTTAGTAGTTAGATTTCCGCTGGGGAAGGGTGAAGCTTTTATTATTTTAATTAGATTAATCTCCCTTAATTATAATATGGAAATTATAATTCAAATTAAAAGGATTACCGCCTTAATGGCTGGTTTTATTTATTTGACATAAAGTAACACCGCCTATATGGCTGGTTTTTAGGTGACAGATAATTACCGCCTATATGGCTGGTTTATGGACAAATGATAATACCGCCTTATGACTGGTGTTGGACAGTTATGACCCATAGCGTCAGTATTTGTACAGATCATGGTGTTGTTGTACGAATTAACTATGTGACAAGAAGATTGCGCTCTTATCATTTGTGATTAGATCACCTAGATGTATAAATGATATGAGGTCCCTATGATTAGTTCCTGGATTGAGATGATATGAGACAATATCATTCCTCGAAGGATTAATCATTAAATATCCCTAGTCGTAGTATTATCGAGGCTGGACGATCGATAATGCGAAATAGACTAGTATTGCAATTGTGCGCGTTGTGGGAGCACAACGGCATAGTTCTCATATATTTAAGTATTGGATAGTTATGCAAGTGTGATAGGAGGTTGTGTTTACCGATGGTGTGGAAACAACTTCGCTCTGGATAGACCCATCGGAATTCCATTGGTAGTATGACTATGTGTCTATGGAAGTCCGAAATCAGGGTAGGTGTATTTGGTCTTAACCGGAGACTTGCACCGCTAATACTTGCGATAATCGGTATGCTTTAGTTTTGGTCGTCTAGGGCTTTAACCGGTTCTGTGTACGCCTCTGCTGGGTATATTGAGAATCGCAGTGTATTGGGTATGATGTCAAGACATAAGTATCACTCCAGTCATAGTGGAGATGATGTCACGTAGAATACGGTACTAGTGCTCTTAAGTACTGCAGTCATCAGGATATTATGACTTGGTCATATATGTCTGATTATAGAGACTAGTTACCAGACATCTGACATGTGCTTTGTACGGGGCAGACACAGTTCTAGCCCTAGGCCTAGCACGTGACATCCGATACTGGATCGCTATACGTAATACTACGTATACTACGCCTGACATAGATTATATATTCCAGTAAGAATATTTCTGGAAAAATTGGGCAGACATGGTGCTTTGCTAGAAGCTAACCATGTCTTGTAAATCGGTAAGCACGTGGTACGAGGTACGCACATATTTGGATAATCCGATGACCGTATTTACTGCCAACATATCCAGGGATCTCTTGGGTCGCTTCCCAAAGATTCACCGATGACAGTTGATTCGAATTAGAATTAATCTGGGATTAATTAAGAGAGAGAATTAATTTGGGATTAATTAAGAGAGAGAAAATTAATCTAGGATTAATTGAGGTATTATTTAATCTGGGATTAAATGTGTTCGGAAGAGAGATAACGCGATTAATTTGGAATTAATCGGTAAAATAAATTTAATAGTTAAAATTGATTTTTCTATTTAATTTATTCGTATGGGCTAAAATTAATATATCAGATATATTAATATGAATTGGATTTCGTTATGAAATTAAAGTCGGACTTTAATACGAATGAACGAATTAATTTAGAATTAATTCGTAAATGACGTTCGTAATATATTTGCGAGGCATCGTTATTTAATTAAATTAGATTTAATTATTTAGCGATGAGAATTCGTTTAATCGGATTAAACGGATCCGAGCAGCGGTAAATGTTCGTAGAGACATTTGAATTTTTAATTCAAATGTGGGGCCCACTTTAAATGTGGTAGTTGGGAGAGTGGTTGGCATTTATGCCATACCATCCACTTTCCAACCACCTTGGAATGGTTTTGGCAAAACCATTTACCCAACCACCTTGTTTAGGTGAAAAGGGTAAATTAGCTTTTACCAAAACCCTTCTCTCTCTCTCATTTGTGAATGCATCACACAAAACACACATAGAACAATAGAGAAACCCTAAAATCCTCTCAATGAGCGTGAATGTCCTTCTCCCTCTCTTTGTTTTGTTGCAAAATCAATAAAGCTAGCACTTCATGGAATCAACTAAGGTGATAAGGAAACCAACTCAAATCTTGGAATCAACATTGAAGGTTGGATCTTGGAGATCACTTATCACAACTCAAAGCTTGGAATCAACAAAGGAAGCATCTTGGAGATCTTCTTCTCAAAATTTTAAAAGCCAAATCCGTTCATTGTAAGTATATTCCGCAACTTATAATGAATTTGTGAACATGTTTTCTTGCTTATTAGGTCTTTGGCATGTTCTAGGAACACTTAAAATGGTATCAGAGCCAATTTTAAGCATGAAAATTTTAAGGTTAATGAGACTAAAATTTGGGGCTTTTATGTTTTGAGCATGATTTCTTCAAATTGATGATTTGAGCATGCTTAGATTATGTTAACTTAGAGTTGTGCATGATTAGATTTGAAATAAATTGATTGGATCAAAAATTTTAAAATGCCTTAGCATGGCCGAATGTCCTTCACAGTGGACTGCACTGTTTTTGATTTTTTGTAACATGAAATAATGTGTTTAAATGCATGTTTAAATGTTGATTGTTGGTTTGATTGGATTGGAATCAAAGTCAATAAGTTTATGTTAAAATCAAAGAGCATGTTGAGCATGAAATGATGTGTTTTGGATTCAATTTTGTGTGTTGAGCATGAAATGATGAATTTTGGCTTCAATTTGTGTTAAGCATAAATTGATGGATTAAGCATGATTAATTAAGTTAATTGGTATTTTGGAAATATTGAGTTTAATTAATTAATCATGGCTAATACACTTTAATTAAAGTAATTGTGATATTTGGAATATTATAATTATGTTAATAAGCCTTTAATTAAGAATTGGGCTAAAAGTGTGTATTTGGGCTTAATGGGCTTGTTTGACCAAGTTTGGTTTTGGACTTTTGGATTGGATCCAATTGGGCCCAAAACCAATTCCATTAAGTCCAAATACATCATTTGGCCCTTTAAAGAATTTAATTGGGCCTAAATTGATTTGTTGGCAATAGGGTGATTCCTATTGGGCCTTGGCATTTTGGGTTTGATCCATTATGGCCAAAGCCCATGCCTTAAGAATCAATTAAAATCCCATTGGACTTTAATTGAAATGACATTGGATGTTATTGGGCCTTTGAGACCCATTAAGATTGGATTTGGAATCCAAGTCTTTAAGGCTTATAAGTAAGTGTAAATATTTAATTTGGAATTAAATTTGGAATTAGTATTGAATACAAATAAATTGGATTTAAAGTTGTAGTTCGATATAATTCAAGAATACGTACTTTAAGTATTTATTCTTAAACGAGTGGACTCGTGCAAATCAAATCGTTGTTTGAACATTGGATGGTCATTAATTCAAAGATTAATTAATTGGATTAGATTGATTGAATAACATGATTTGTATGAATACATGAATGTGTTGTATGAATAATGTATATCGGATGGATATTAGAAGAGCGAGAATTTTTGGAAATTTAATAAATTTAGAATTTATTTAAATTGGACCCGCGTGTCCAGCCTTTTATCTCCTTTCTCATTTTATTTCTCTTCTCACCTATTTCCCTCAATGTAAATGAGGTTTCTTTATTGTATTAAGTAATTGGGTAGAAGTTAGAATAGTTCTAGCTGGGGAGAGGAAAGAGAGTGATTTGTTCTAGGAACAATTTGTGACATATCCATCCGCATATCATTATTAATTTATTTATACGCGCTTTATTATGTGTTTAAATGCATGTTTAATGTGTATGATGATGAGACCTTAACAAATATAATAAATTGGTTGCCAATTTGCACGCGAAAAACCCAAAACATAAACATATTTCGTTTTCCTTCCGTTGAGTGATTCTTACTCATGATCCAAAGTTGGCATTGGTTTGTTGGCCAAAGTCAAGACCTTTGTCAATTGCGGATGTGTTTGAATCATGAAGGCTTTGTTCCATATCGGTGTCTTGTCCAAGTTTGTGTTTGTTGGCCAAAGTCAAGATCACTTCTTGTCCATCGACATTGATTATGAAGCTTTCCATGTCAATGGGTCCGCTTAACTGTGATCATTAAGTTTGTTGTGCCAAAGCCAAGGCTTAGTTGATTCAGAGGAAAAAGGTTAGGTAAATATTCAATATATTGGCATATATAAGATATATGTTTCGGACTTGGATGTCCACCTACTGGATCTAGGAATTGGATGGGATCCAATTGATCTTAGAGATCTACCTAGTTAAGTATCATACAATTTGTTGGCCAAAGTCAAGATTGTGTGTTATTTAACGGGATCCTAGCCCACTAGGAACTAGGTTTCCCGAGTACTCCACAGAGGGTTAGAGGCTCGCCGAAAAATAGTGGGAGGCAAGTATTAGATTTGCAATATCCGTTTAGTACTTGCCATACGCGCTCAATCAAATATCATTCGTCAAATAAATTAAATGTTAGTTGGACTAATATTTAATAATTGTTTTAATTTAACAGTTAGACTGTATTCAACTACTTCATTTATAGTTGATTATATAATTGGATTATAGTAATCAATATATTTGAATTTTACCCTTCATTTATAGTTGATTATAAAATTGGATTATAGTAATCAATATATTTGAATTTTACCGATCATTTATAATGATTATATAATTGGATTATAGTAATCAATATATATTTGATTTTACCAATAAAATTGTAATAAGTTATATAGTTAGACTATAGTAATCATTACATTATATTGTACCTGAAATCAATTGATTAAATAGTTGGACTATTAGAATCAAGATTAAATTGAAAGATTAGTGTTTAAAACATTATCTTAGGGAAAATGTGTTTAGACGACTTTAATTTTCAAATTGGGGATAAATTTCAGGATAGTCCTGAAACTAAAAAGTTACTTTATTTGATAAAATAACATCTGAGGCCTAAGCCCGGAGTTAAGAAAATAGTAGAGCATGATCTTTGGAAGATTCATGTGATGATAACTTTAATGTTTAATCCATTATGCTTACCATAAAGACTCCTTAATTTCCTAATCAGAACTAAGGATTAGATCCTTAAAGTATGATGAAGAAATTGAAGGATCTTCATAGATCTATTCTTAGATCTTAGAAGTATTAAATTGCAATTAATAACTCTTGGAGAGTTAATGGCCATTCTCAAGGAGCCAAAGCCAAAGTTTGCAATAGGGCAAGAAGCGCAAGGCGTACCTTACTTCGACATTCTAGAAACCCAAGGCTTGGCCAAAGGCTTCTGGGATATAGAAAAGGGCAAAGGCAAAATTATTACTGTCTTCTTGGAAGACAAATGACATATCCCAAGATGTCTGCTTAAACTGTGGCAAATGGGATCATTGAAGCGTGATTGCCGTATGGACAAGGCAGACATGAAGGAATAAAAGAAAGAGCAAGGCTCTGACTTTAAGTATGTTTATCATAAGAATGTTCACTACTAATATTAAAATTGGATTTTAGATATAAATAGTGTGATACATAAATATATGTACTGATGTGCAGAATCTGCTATGAGCAGGATACTGACTTCAGATGAGATTAATCTGTGAATATGAAATGGACGACAGTCGCTGTTTTAACCGTAATACCTAAGTTTAGGAACTACCCTTCGGGTATGTACTTAAATTAGGAAACTGTTAAAATGTAACTAGTTTGACTAGAAACAATATCTCTATATCGTGAATAACTCGTTGCGAGTATACCTTTATATTCTAGAACACTAAAGTGTTTTATTTTATAAATATGATATTGAGATAAACACATTAGATGTGAATAACAATATTTATATTTTGAATATAAATAAATCTCAAACATATAACATGACAAACAAGTAGCTCAAACTGATTTGATCAGATGAGACTTATTTGTGGCAGTATTGTCTGGGACACATTAAACAAGACTCGTATATCCACACTTTTGAAGAGTGGATACTAGGACGGATTTGATTCCATTCAAATAAAGTCTACGAATCTAGTTTATTAGGTAAAGTACCTAAAATACCTTTTACTTGGTAGAAGTGCAAGAGCCACCGATCTGTTAGCCCTATTCATAGTGAAGCAAGTGGGCCTATGTCTAGCTAGGCTTGAGGTGGATATGAGTGTTTCGTGACCTTACGGATGTGGCATCGCGTTATGGTTATATGTTTCTTTTGAAACACAAATCGGAAACTTTTAGAGTTTCGACACGAAATAGACGAACATATCAGCTAAAATATTAAAACATCACGGTTTGACCATGATGAAAATACTTAAGCAGTAAGTTTCTCATATACTTGAAAGAGTATAGTATTCTTTCAATGAGGACTCCTCCCGAAACACGTCAGTTTGACAGTGTGTCCGAACGGAGAAACCGAATTTTGTTGGACATGATAAGGTTAATCATGAGTCGCTCTGAGCTACCATTTTCCTTCAAAAGGGATAAGCATTAACAGTGCAATACTTATTTTGAATAAGTTCCAAAAAAATCTGTTTGACAGATTTCATATTAGATATGAACATGAAAGAAACTGGGCTTTCTCACTCATGATGATTTGGGAATGCTAGGCATACGTTTGGATGATACCAAACTAGAACCCAAATTGGATAACTGCCTAATGTAATTGGTTATCCTAAGGAAACCAAAGTATAGTTCTTATACAACTCACTAGAGAACAATGTAATTGTTGCTCACCATGCGGTTTTCCTAAGATGAATACCGATATGCAGTGGTAAGTGGGAGGATAGTAAAACTCGATGAAAAATCGGAGTTATACTGTTCAAGGCACCAAGTCCTTAATGGAACACAAACAGTTCATCAAGGATGAAACTGTACCAGTAATCTTCGAATACACAAGAACCGCGTAGGTCGGAGAGAGTCAGAAAACAACCTGGGGTATGGGTTTCTGATCTCACCTCATAAAGATGTCAATCTTATTGAGGAATACAAACTGACTACGTGTGAGGAAGTGATACAAGGTATCGACTCCCTATTATGGCAAAGTGCCATGAGTCCGAAATGGATTCCATGTATATCAACTATGTTTGGACACTAGTTATTGTACCGCAAGGCATTATGCCTATTGGTATTATATAAGTCTTCAAGGAAGACATACATAGAAGGCAACATACCAACGTACTAAGCTAGGCTTGTAGCAGAAATGTATCGTTATCAACATTGTGTTGATTACAACGAAATCTTTTACCTATTGCCACGTTAAATCCATTGGGATAATACTTGCTGATGCTGCATGTTTCATTCATGAAATATGGCAACTGAACATCAAAATCGCTTCCTTAAACAGAAACCTCTTTGGAGGATGTTTATAATATCCTGACTGTTTGTCGAACCAAAACTAGCAAACAAGGTTTGCAGGTTATTCGATCCAATTATTTGGATTAAAGCAAGCATTAGGTTCTTGGAACTATCGTTTTGATGTAATCATAATGGTGTATGATTTGATTCAAAACGCATATGATTCTTGTGTATATAAGAAGGTTAGTCGGAGCGTACTGACAATGATGTCCTAAATAATGATGATATGTCATTTCTTGGAAATGATATTCCCATATTATAATCGGTGAAAGCTTGGCTTTCATGAAAATTCTTCGCAGAATTCTTGGGAGAAACAACATTTATTCTAGGAATAAAGATCTACTGGGATATATTTAAAGTTGTTAACACTCTCTGAGAACTCGTACATTGAAAAATATATATGATCTGGTGTCTAATATGTTTTGAGCATATGGAGTCACTAACAGGTCAATCCAAGTGATAGTCACTGGATTGATATTAAGAACATCCGTTAGTATCTTAGAGAACTAAGGATGATATCTTAAACTATGGAGAAGGAGAACTTGAAGTGACTGGGATCACTGCTGTAAGTTTCCTAACCGATAAAAACAACGGTACAATACATTTTGAATAATGGAACAGTGAGCTGGAAATCTTCCAAGCAAGATACTGTTACCGAATAAACAACAAATGCGGGTCATTATTACGGCTGAGGCAGCAATAGAAGCCATTTGGGTCGATGATAAATCTAATTAGATTAGATATAGTTTGAAAGTAGCTGAGCTAGGCGTCAACACAAGCTAACGAATTAATGGTCTCATCAACGATCCAGATATATAATTTGACTATTCATCTGATTCGTTCGGATCATACATCATGGCGATGTGATGATCGAATGAATTGCATCAGACGATAATCATACAAATCCGCTGACGAAAGCCTTTCCTCAGCAGTTTGAGCGAACCATACATAGTTCGGGTGTAAGACACTCGAGTGACTGGCTATAGGCCAAGTGGGAGATTTTTGGACAGTTATGACCAATAGCGTCACTATTTGTACAAATCATGGTGTTGTTGTACGAATTAACTATGTGACAAGGAGATTGCGCTCTTATCATTTGTGATTAGATCACCTAGATGTATAAATGTTATGAGGTCCCTATGATTAGTTCCTGGATTGAGATGATATGAGACAGTATCAGTCCTCGAAGGATTAATCATTAAATATCCATAGTCGTAGTATTATCGAGACTGGACATTGATAATGCGGAATAAACTAGTATTGCACTTGTGCACGTTGTGGGAGCACAACATCATAGTTCTCATATATTTAAGTATTGGATAGTTATGCAAGTGTGATAGGAGGTTGTGTTTACCGATGGTGCGGAAACAGCTTCGCTCTGGATAGACCCTCGGAATTCCATTGGTAGTATGACTATGTGTCTATGGAAGTCCGAAATCAGGGTAGGTGTATTTGGTCTTAACCTAAGACTTGCACCGCTAATACTTGCGACAATCGGTATGCTTTAGTTTTGGTCGTCTAGGGCTTTAACCGGTTCTGTGTACGCCTCTGCTGGGTATATTGAGAATCGCAGTGTATTGGGTGTGATGTCAAGACGGAAGTATCACTCCAGTCATAATGGAGATGATGTCACGTAGGATACGATACTAGTGCTCTTAAGTACTGCAGTAATCGGGATATTATGACTAGGTCATGTATGTTTGATTATAGAGACTAGTTACCAGACATCCGACATGTGCTTCGTACGGGGCAGACACAGTTCCAGCCCCAGGCCTAGCACGTGATCTTCGAATTAGAATTAATCTGGGATTAATTAAGTGAGAGAATTAATTTGGGATAATTAAGAGAGAGAAAATTAATCTAGGATTAATTGAGGTATTATTTAATCTGGGATTAAATGTGTTCGGAAGAGAGAGAACGCGATTAATTTGGAATAATCGGTAGAATAAATTTAATATTTAAATTTGATTTTTCTATTTAATTATTCGTATGGGCTAAAATTAATATATCGGATATATTAATATGAATTGGATTTCGTTACGAAATTAGAGTTGGACTTTAATACGAATGAGCGAATTAATTTAGAATTAATTCGTAAACGACGTTCGTAATATATTTGCGAGGCATCGTTATTTAATTAAATTAGATTTAATTATTTAGCGACGAGAATTCATTTAATCCGATTAAACGGATCTGAGCCGCGGTAAATGTTCGTAGAGACATTTGAATTTTGAATTCAAATGTAGGGCCCACTTTAAATGTGGTAGTTGGGAGAGTGGTTGGCATTTATGCCATACCATCCACTTTCCAACCACCTTGGAATGGTTTTGGCAAAACCATTTACCCAACTACTTGTTTAGGTGAAAAGGGTAAATTAGTTTTTACCAAAACCCTTCTCTCTCTCTCATTTGTGAATGCATCACACAAAACACACATGGAACAATAGAGAAACCCTAAAATCCTCTCAATGGGCGTGAATGTCCTCCTCCTTCTCTTTGTTTTGTTGCAAAATCAACAAAGCTAGCACTTCATGGAATCAACTAAGGTGATAGGGAAACCAACTCAAAGCTTGGAATCAACATTGAATGTTGGATCTTGGAGATCACTTCTCACAACTCAATGCTTGGAATCAAAAAGGAAGTATCTTGGAGATCTTCTTCTCAAAATTTTAAAAGCCAAATCCGTTCATTATACGTATATTCTACAACTTATAATGAATTTGTGAACATGTTTTCTTGCTTATTAGATCTTTGGCATGTTCTAGGAACACTTACAGTTGGTTGGACTTAATTAAAATCTACTTAATGAGGAATACAACCTATATGGTCGGTCGGTAATATCACGAATAAATTCTATATTATAATAAGGGAGATTTCTAAATTAGAAATAGTAAAAGTGGATCCCCAAACCCCGATATTTTTTTTTATTCTAGGGAAGTGATGAAACACAATATTCACACTTAATAATTTATTTTCTTTTTATAGGTAATTATTTAGTTTATTTATTGAGTCTTAAGCTTAATGCTTCTTGTTAATTGGCCATTAATAAGATTGAGTTGGTAAACTTAAAATGAACTTGGAAAAGAGATTTTAGGTTTCAGCCTTAGATTCAATAACTTACGATCTTCCTTGAGGATAAATAACCCTTTAATAGATTTCCATTCAGGATAGGAATATACCTTTCGGGCGTGGGTAGCCATAATTGGAACTTGGTCTTAATGAATCCAGGTAATGTGGTTGACATAGGAATATGGTTCAATTGAGTTATACTGGGTATTTGCGTCTGACCATCGGAAGAGGCTTTTGCATATCATCGTGTTCTAGGTTAGCAAATTAATTTATTACACATAAACAAGAGAGTCAATTCATCTTTTTAATAATATTGTGTGGAGTCACGACCCTAGATCTTGAGTCTTTTATTTATTTTCCTTATATTTTCTTTTGAGTCTATTTTTATTTTAAATCGGCAAATCCACATTCAACCAACCAAAAGCAATCAATTCACTTCTCCCTATAATAGATACCTGTAAATAAATAGTATCAATAATTAATAACAACAGTAGAAATTAAGTCCTCGTGGGATCGATATTTTATACTACTTGAACGATACGTGCGCTTGCGTTACACGCGTGTGAATGCACCAGTCAAGTTTTTGGCGCCGTTGCCGGGGACTTACTTATTTTTCTTGAGTTATTAATTTTGAAGTTATCTAATTTACTTGTATCTAATTTTCTTTATTTTTATCTGTAATTTTTATTTCTTTCTTTTATTTCAGGTGGTTGGAAAATGGAACACTATTGGGAGATTGAGAGATTACGTGCTTTACAAAAAGATAAACCTCACATCTGGGAGCAGCAGTCCGGTTTTCTGAGGCCTGTTGTTCCGCCCAAAAACTATCACTGGATGTCAGAACCAAGTAATACTACATTTGCTCATCAGAACGAGATGGGGAGATGTGTGATATGTGATGGTAACCATCCGAGTGATCAATGTATATACCGTTCAGAGTGGAAGAATTATTAGAATCATTCAAGGTACGAAGAACCATCATATTTTCCATCTTATCCACATCCACCTTTGATCAAGAACCAGAAACCATCCGAGGAAGATTAGATAATTAACAGAAAACCAGATCTACATACCTCAAAGACCATTTTTAGATGATACTGATGAAGCTTTCGAGTACCAAACATATCACGATGAAAATTTATATGAAGAGGAGGTTGAGCAGTATCAGGAACCAGAGGTATCTATCAGTCACGAGCCCAAACCAGCAAAGTCTCAATTTGATATTATTATTCAGATTCTGACTCTGACGATGAAGCGGAGCTGTTTGTACCAACTGCCCGAAAATTGAGGATGAAATTCTGTATCCTCAAAACGAAGATCTCGGAGATTGCATTGCAATGATGTTCGAGGAAGAACTACCAACCACAGAGGATAAAAGCTTACAAACAGACACAACTTTACATCATCTGGTTGAAGATCTTGGAGATTGCATTGCACAAATGTTTAAAGAAGATCTACCAGAACCATCAATTCCAGCCGTATCAGAGGATAAAGACCTAATGTTAGAAACATCTTTACATCCTCAGGCAGACACTTATGGAGCATGCATTTCACAGATGACAGATGAAGAACTGAACGCAGAGATCCTAAAATACATCTGTGAAGAAAAGGTAGAGCAAGAAGCAGAGCAAATGGAGGAGCAAAAGTTAGACTTATTGAAGATTCAGAGCATTCAGGCGAAACATCACTGTTTTGGGGAGTACAAATCAGAGATATCACCCAGAAGCTTGACAAAATAGAACTTCCATTCCAAGTCAAGCACCATACGAGACCTCCTGATTTTCTTTCTTTCTTTTCAGGAACTAATGGAGCAACAAAGATAAAAAAGATGGCACAAGCACTAAATGAGACAAAAAATTTTCTGCCACCTTATCATTGGAACAGACCCTTCAAAAGCAACGCTCACGGGATTGTCTTTAATCGGACATCCAAAAGAACGTTGAAACCTCATTGACAAATGGATTTCAGTCACGTCTGGCTGAAGACGAAAAATTTAGCGCTAGCAGGGAGGCAACCAATGCAATTTGTTGTAATTTCTGTTTTCATAATTTGTGTATACATGTTGTGAACTTTTTTATTTTGTGTGTTAGTTTTTCAGGAAAAAGCACAAACAGAGCATTTAAGACAGAAGGAATGGTGTTTAGTAATCACAAAGATAAAAGCTAATTCGTTGGAGATGGCTGAGTAAGGAATGAATTCTTGAGACGTATCCTAATTAATTTATACCAAGCGAGTGGAGTATTGAGTACACAATTCTGTTGCCTTAATAATTGCTTTGATTTTCTTTTCTTTTGTAATTTTCTTTATTTTCATAGACATGATCCATACTTTTTGACCTTTCACGATCTCTTTTGATGTTTAGCTAACAATCGTCCGTTGGAAGATACTAGTGTTATTATTACTCACCATTTTCAGGTACTATAAATTCAACTTGTCATTGCACCTTTGAAGGCATCCGGATCTGAGAAAGAAATACAAAAAAAAATGGAAGCCACTTCAAGAAGACGTGTTGAAAACATCTGCGTATTTTGTGGTACTAGTGTTGATACCAAGCCACAATACATTGAGGCAGCACAGGAATTGGGTCGAGTCATTACCGAATGGAATATGCACTTGATATACGGTGGAGGCAATCTTGGACTAATGGGGATCGTTTCAAAAGCAGTACAGGAAGGAGGAAGTCCGTTTTGGGAATTATACCAAAACCATTGGCGGAAGCAAATCTCATTGGACCATCAAACGGAGAGGAACTGATCGTGCCAGGAATGTCAGAGCGACTGATGGAAACGATAATCGTGCAGATGCTTTTATTGCTTACCTGAGGCTTGGGCACATTGAGAAATTTTTATAGTGTTATCTTGGGCGAACCTGAACATACACCAGAAACGCTTGGATTGTTTAACGTTGAGGGATTTTATGATTTTCTTTATGGTTTCTTGATGACAACCAGAGAAATGGGTTCGTAACAAAACCTATGAATGAACTCCTCTTCATGCCAGAACTGCCTGGGATTACTTGATCAAATCTTAGCATTTGAACCAAAAGTTGACCATATCCTTTCCAAGATCAAATGGACCGAATACGATCGTGGAAAAAAGCGTAAGATAAATCTGGATCTCAACCTTTAGTCTTATGTATTTCAGCTAACCAGGTACTATCCTCTAAACTCTTATTCTACTTTTTAAGACATTGGGGACAATGTCTCATTTAGATTTGGGGGAGGGAAATAGTTGATAGTATCTTGTTTTTATTATGTTTTTTTTTTAATTTATTTTTAGTCCAAATTTTTCGAAAAATACAAAAAAAATTGAAAAATTTTCAAAAATTACAAAAATATTTTGCGTTTTTGTGTTTTTTATTTGACTAAAAAGGTGAAATTGATGAGAGATAGCTGTGCAAGGATTTCCCACTCCTGATACGTATTTCAAACCATTTTCGAAACAAGTTAATTTTTGTTTATTTCCTTTTAAATTATTTAATTTGTAAATTCTCCATAAAACTGACTAAAATGGATCTTAATATGCTCATTGGCAAGTATTATCAATATGCATAGTAACATACGGACATGAGTTGATTGAAAAGTTTGTAATATTCAGTACTCTAGTTTAATTGGAGGAAGTATCTATAAATGACAATGGAGTAGTAAAAAAAAAAAGAAAAAAAAGAAAAAAAAGGAAAAACAAATGTGAAAAAAAAAATATCTGAGATCCGAGTTATTAAGTCCGTAGGGGTGTTTTAACACCTAGTGCCCTAAAAAACTGGTTTGGGAGTCACTGGCCCAAAGCTCGCTACATGGATCGAAGATGCTGCAATAAATATATATATCTGAAGTCTGAGTAATTAAGTCTGTAGGGGTGTCTTAACACCTGGTGCCCTAAGGCCAACTGGTTTGGAGTCACCGACCCAACACTCGCTACATAGATGTAAGATATTGTATATAAATAAAAATAGAGTAAAATCAGAAAAAGAAAAAAAAATCAGAAAAATTCGAAAAAATTATTCCACTGCTACAAAAATGTGTGAAATCTGATAGAACTTTAGGACAAAAATATTACTTTCTTATCAACTACACTTGTGACTATTGTGGGCAAAAATTAGTTGATTAATATTTTGTTGGCTGTGTATATGGAGAATGGTAAATATAATCGGAGAATTTACATATTCTGTAATTTAGAAAGAAACAAAACAACTAGTAATTTGGAGTAGAAGTTTCACTTGATAGTCACTAACTTCTTTATTCTCTTTTCTCTTGTCTTTTTGCTTTTGTGTGCATTAGTTTTACTTTCTTTTTACTTTTGTAAAATGTTTGTGGGTATCATTGCTGTAAACCCTCACGAGACTACAACTCGTCCACTAGGGACACCTAGAGGTTTAAAAGCTGTGTTGCATAACCTAAATGCAACCGTGATCCCTACGAAAGTGGCTTAGCTTAATTTTATTTTTATGTTATTTTATTTTATGTTTTGCTCGAGGACTAGCAAATTGTTAGGTTTGGGGGTGTGATGAGTGGTAATTATATCACTATTTCTCACTCATTTGAACTAATATTTTGTATAGTTTCTTGAGTTTTATGAACGTTTTGATGTGTTTTTATTTATTTTGCAGATAAAAATAATATTGGGACTTAATGGAATCAACTCGGGGCTAAAATAATGAAATCCGGAGAAAAAAATGTCAAAAACGAAATTTCATTATACGCGTCACGAAGTGCAGTCCGAAATTCCAGTTTTATGCATGTTTCGTATTTGGGCCATAACTTTTTCATCCGATATCCGATTGAGTTGATTCAAGTTGCAGATTGAAGAACACTCGAAGATCTACAACTTGGAAAGAAAACATAATTTCTAATTCCGAAGTCTCCATGGCCGAAATTGATGAACAATACAGTATATTTTGTGTAATTACTATAGTCATTTTCAAAAATATAAAAATTTGTCAAACTTCCACCAAACATGCAAGCATGTTTGGTGGAGTGTTTTGTGCCATTTTTGGTGCCTTGTTTGGTGCCATGTTTGGTGGAGTATTTTGTGGAGTGTCTTGTGGCATGTTTGGTGGAGTGTTTGGTGGAGCAATTCGTGGAGCAATTCGTGGAGAAATTGGTGGAAGCCTTTAGATTTTCCTATAAATACCAAGCCATTTCATTTGTAATTCTCATGCTTTCCTTAGGTTTTTGTAAGGAATTTAAGGACTGCATCTTTTTGTATTTATTTTCAGTATTTAATTTATGCATTTTTATTTTCAGTAATAGTAGTAGTTCTTCTTATTCTTCTTTTTCTTTTATGTTTAGTAGTTAGATTTCCGCTGGGGGAAGGGTGAAGCTTTTATTATTTTAATTTAGATTAATCTCCCTTAATTATAATATGGAAATTATAATTCAAATTAAAAGGATTACCGCCTTAATGGCAGGTTTTAATTATTTGACATAAAGTAACACCGCTTATATGGCTGATCTTTAGGTGACAGATAATTACCGCCTATATGGCTGGTTTATGGACAAATAATAATACCGCCTTTATGGCTGGTTGGACTTAATTAAAATCTGACTTAATGAGGAATACAACCTATATGGTCGGTCGGTAATATCAGGAATAAATTCTATATTATAATAAGGGAGATTTTTAAATTAGAAATAGTAAAAGTGGATCCCCAACCTCCGACATTTTATTTTTTATTCTAGGGAAGTGGTGAAACACAATATTCACACTTAATAATTGATTTTCTTTTTATGGGTAATTCTTTAGTTTGTTTATTGAGTCTTAAGCTTAATGCTTCTTGTTAATTGGCCATTAATAAGATTGAGTTGGTAAACTTAAAATGAACTTGGAAAAGAGATTTTAGGTTTTAGCCTTAAATTCAATAACTTACGATCCTCCTTGATGATAGATAACCCTTTAATAGATTTCCTTACAGGATAGGAATATACCTGTCGGGCGTGGGTGGCCATAATTGGAACTTGGTCTTAATGAATCCAGGTAATGTGGTTGACATAGGAATATGGTTCAATTGGGTTATACTGGGTATTTGCGTCAGACCATCGGAAGAGGCTTTTGCATATCATCGTGTTCTAGGTTAGCAAATTAATTTATTACACATAAACAAGAGTGTCAATTCATCTTTTTAATAATATTGTGTGGAGTCACGACCCTAGATCTTGAGTCTTTTATTTATTTTCCTTAATATTTTCTTTTGAGTCTATTTTTATTTTTAATCGGCAAATCCACATTCAACCAACCAAAAGCAATCAATTCCCTTCTCTCTATAATCAGATACCTGTAAATCAATAGTATCAATAATTAATAACAACAGTAGAAATTAAGTCCCCGTGGGATCGATATTTTTATACTACTTGAACGATACGTGCGCTTGTGTTATACGCGTGTGAATGCACCGGTCAGCCACACTCGAATTCGAAATACGAATGCGCTCGCAAATAATCCCGGGCTTGGGTTCGCTAATTCCAAATTAACGAATTTTCCGTTGCGTCGTAATTAAATCCTATTAATTAAATAATCACGCCTAGCATAATTACTATTCACATCGCTAACGAATTAATTCTAAATTAATTCATTCGCCCGAATTAAAGTCTAATTTTAATTCCGCATCGAAACCGATTTCATTTAATATATCGAATATATTAATTTATCGATTAATTCCAATTAATCGTTATCTCTCTTTAATTGATATTTTATCCCAGATAAAATATCTCCGCTATTAATCCCAGATTAATTTTCTCTCTTCTAATTAATCCCAGATTAATTTTCTCTCTCTTCTAATTAATCCCAGATTAATTTAGAGTGCGAGTCATACGTCATCGTTGAATCTTGGGAAGCGACCCATGAGATCCCCAGATATGTTGACAGTAAATTCGGTCGTCGGACTATCCGAAAATGTAAGTATCAAGTATTACGTTTTATCGATTTACAAGACAAGGTTAGCCTCTAGCAAAGCGCCATGCCTACCCAACTCTCCGGAAATATCCTTACAGGAATAAATGATCTATATCAGGCGTAGTATACGTAGTATTGCGTATGTCGATCTAGTATCGGATGATCACGTGCTAAGCTTGGGGCTGGAATTGTGTCTGCCCCGTACGAAGCACATGTCGGATATCTGGTGACTAATCTCTATAATCGGATATACATGACTTAGTCATAATATCCCGATAGCTGCAGAATTTAAGAGAACCAGTCCCGTATCCTACGTGACCATCATCTCCATATGACTAGAGTGACACTTCCGTCTTGACATCACACCCAACACACTATGATTCTCAATATTCCCAGCATTGGTGTACACAGAACCTGTTAAAGCCCTGGACGACCGCAACCAAAATATATTGATTGTCACAAGTATTAGCGGTGCAAGTCTCAGGTTAAGATCAAATACACCTACCCTGATTTCGGACTTCCATAGACACATATTCATACTACCAATGGAATTCCGAGGGGGTCTATCCAGAGAAAAGCTGTTTCCCGTACCATCGGTAAAACATAACCTCCTATTACACTTGCATGAGTATCCTATACCCAAATATAGGAGAACTATGCCGTTGTGCCCTCACAACGCGCACAAGTGTAATACTAGTCTTTTACGTATTTATCGATGTCCAATCTCGATAATACTCTGACTAGGGATATTTAATGATTTATCCTTCATGGACTGATACTGTCTCATATCATTCTCCGTCCAGGAACAAATCATAGGGACCTCTCATCATTTATATATCTTGGTGATCTAATCATAAATGATAAGAGTGCAATCTCCTTTCTCACATAGTTAATTTGTACAATAACACAATGATCTGTACAAATAGTGACGTTATGGGTCATAATTGTCCAACAATCTCCCACTTGGCCTGTAGCCAGTCACTCGAGTGTCTTACACCCGAACTATGTTCGGTTGGCTCAAATTGCTGTGGAAAGGTTTTCGTCAGCGGATTTTCATGATTATCGTCTGATGCGATTTATACGATCATCACATCGCTACGATGTTTGATCTGAACGAATCAGATGATTATCAAAGTATGTATCTGGATCGTTGATGAGACCATTAATTCTTTAGCCTGTGCTCAAGCCTAGCTCAGCTGCTAACAGAATTATATCTAATCTAATTAGATTTTTTTATCGACCTAGAAGGCTTCCATTGCTGCCTCAGCTGTAGCAATAACCCGCATTTGTTGTTTATATGGTAATAGTATCTTGCTTGGAAGTGTTGGGGTTGGTGCTCAGAGCGCCAATCCGGACCGTATTTATGTCTGATTCATGAATACGAACATCCCCTTTATTCTATAATATACTTATTTATGGTTGCACCTCTTGTTCTTATATACGTATTCGATCTGATTACGATTAGATTGAAACTAAATGTGGTTTAGTGTGATATGTATATAGACAAAGGCCCGATAATATATAATGCAGTACACAGTTACAAATTTGTTTGTAATTGACATTGGGAAGTGTCACTGCTAAATGTATCAAACATAGTTCCTGGTCAAGATTTGCTAACACGGGTCGGTTAGTCAAATCCGTTGAGACCAGAACATGTCGTATATCGAGACTTGGTCCGATGGTTTATCCCAATGAACCATGAGTCTATGGAGACTCGTATAGATGTGTAGGTGTTTATAGTGGATAAACACTGAGCGGCTCACCGAAGATTCTTAATGGATGGTACACACCAGCGTCAATAAGAATATTCTCGGGTTGAGTAGCATAGTGTTCCTTCGACTTGAGATACCACTGTGGATGTATGAGACATCCTCCACACTTAGATGGCAGTCACGTCACCGATCTATTTAGATCAGACCTCAGCATGTTCATTGGGTGTGGACCGATCCTCAGGATATCCCGTGTATGTCAAGATAAGATCCGTCAGTTCTGTGTACAGAGCATATGTAGTCCATATATATTTAGCAGTCTGTTAAATCTGTGGCCACAGTATACATCGGAAGTAAGTTCCGAGTGTTATATAATAGATACGTCGACGAGATAATACCTATAGAGATTTGACGTTTACATCTATATCTCTGGGATTATCTGGATACCTGTGACGGAGGGATTATAAGTATGCAATGACCTCGACTTGTATGATTCAGCGAGATTATCCGTGATCGTCATAATTTATGGGTGGATAGATTATGGACACGAAATTGGATTTTGTGACCGATATACCTGAATCTAGAGAGTCTCAATAATGAAACATACTCGTAGAGCACTAGAGCAACTTTTATGAATAATGATGATTATTTATAAATCATTTAATCGTTAAACGAAAAATACATGCGAATGGGCCGAACCATCATTTCCTATTTAATGTGTATTTGTATTTAATATATGATATTATTATATACACATTAATAAATAGTCAAATAAAGGTATTTGACATATATCATTAATATATGTATTTGAGATATTTAAAGTAATATAATACATATATGTGATATATTTGTATTTAATTAATTATTTAATTATTTAATTGTTAAATGATTAATATAATTAAAATATAAATATATCACCAAATGATAAAGTTAGGAAATGATTATAAATGTAAATGTTTGACTTTACATTAAAGGAAAAGGTTGTCAAATTGATTTTGACTTCTTAAGATATTTGTTCAAAATTGTTTGAAAAATAAAAATATCATTTTTCCTTTATTTTCTATTAAATTCGGCCAATACCTTAAGAATATAAGGGTTATATTTTTCTTGGTTGCCTTGTTGACTTTATATTAATATCTTTAAAGTGTTTTAGATATTTATTAAAGTTGATAAGTTAAAGTGTAATGAAATGAAATGAACTTGGTGCATTTGTATTTGACAAATTCGGCCAAGGCATTTTATGCAACAAGTATACATTGTTTTCATTTCACTTTCATTTACTAACCTAATACATTTCAAAGAAAACTCCATTAATGGAAACAAAGGAAGCTTGTGAGAAAGAAAGAAGAAATCAAAGAAAGCTTGGATTTTAGTAAGTTTCTTCAACTTACTATTAGAAAGGAAAATGTTCCTTAGGATATAGGCTTTAACATATGATGTTCTTAGGTTATTTCTTTCTTTATTCCTTGTGTTTTTGATGATGGAAGTTTTGGTGAAAGTGTAGAGCATGTATGATGAAGGAAGCTTATGGCTACTGTAGTAATAAGTATTCTTTTAAGGTTTTGGAAACCATGTTGCTAATCTAGAGTTGTTGACCCACTCTTAAATGATCTAGATTTGATCTTGAGTTGTTTCATTGTGTTGAGACTTTGATTGGATGGAAGAAAGATGATTGAAGTGTTGGATTTAACCAATTTGGTCTAATTTGTCCAATTTGATGAAATTGAAATATTAGGGTTCATGACCAATTCCAAATTTGGGGATTTTCATATATGTTGTGAATTTGGATGTGTATATGATGCATATAAAGTTTCATGTTCATTGGATTACATCTTGATGTGTTTTGATGCATGAAATGACAAAGTGCACAAAATGGCACTAATGTAGTGCATTCGGCCAATGATGGACTTTTGGGGATTTTTGGTGCTTTTGGTGTTTTGAACATGCTAAGTTCATCTTAGAAATGATTTATAATCATTCAAAATTGATTAGATCAATTTCGGACTAAAATGGACAAAATGCCAATATAAGGGCAATTTGGTAAATTTACTTGAATATGATTCATTTGAATTTTGTTTCATAATTTAATTATTGGATAATTAAATAAATATGTTTATTTAATTAATCCGAGAAAAATTTTTGAAATCGGAAAATTTGATTTTCCCCCGCTTCCGCTGCGCTACCGGATATTCCCCCAAAAACCCCTACAGGAAGATTTCAAGCTCACTGTTCCGTTGTTCAAAGTTTGTAGTATCGTTTGTGACTTATAGTCATTTTATCAGTTTAGGAAACTTGCTACAGTGATCCCAGTCACTTCAAGTTTTCATCTCCATAGATTAAGACAACATCCTTAGTTCTCTAAGATACTAAAGGATGTTCTTAACTTCAATCCAATGACTATCACTTGGATTGGCCTGTTTGAGAATCCATATGCTCAAAGCGTATGAGACACCAGGTCGCGTATATTTTTTATTGTATGGGTTCTCGGAGAGTTTTCTCGAAAGCCAAGCTTTCACCGATTGTTTTATGAGAATATCATTTCTATGAAATGACATATATTATCATTATTTATAGGACAGCCACTGTCAGTGCGCTCCCACTAACCCTCTTATATACACAAGAATCATTTCGTTTTGAATTAAATCATACTCCATTATGATTACATCAAAATGATAATTCTAAGAATCTATGATTGCTTCAATCCACCCATGGATCGAATAACCCGCAAACCTTGTTTGCTAGTTAAGGTACGACAAAACCGACAGGATATTGTAAACATCCTCCAAAAGGTTTCCTTTTCAGGAAAGCAATTTAGCCATTCAGCTGACATATTTCATAAATGAAACATGAAGCATTAGCAAGCATTATCCAAATGGATTTACCGTGGCAACAGGTAAAATGTTGAATCGAAATCAACACAATGTTGATAACGATACCTTTCCGCTAAAAGCCTAGCTTTATATGTTGGTATGTTGCCATCCATGTATGTCTTCCTTGAAGACTTATATAGTACCAATAGGCACAATGCCATGCATTACATCAACTAGTGTATAAACTTGTTGATATACATGGAATCCATTTTGAATTATATGGCACTTTGCCATAATTAGGGAGTCGATACCTTGTATCACTTCCTCATACGTAGTCAGTTGGTATACCTCAATAAGATTGACATCTTTATGAGGTGAGATCAGAAACCCATACCCCAGGTTGTTTTCTGACTCTCTCCGACTTACGCGGTTCTTGTGTATTCGAAGATTAATGGCAATAGTTTCATCCTTGATGAACTATTTTATGTTCCATTAGGAATTGGTGCCAGGAATAGTATTACTCCGATTTTCATCGAGTTTTACTATCCTACCACTTACCACTGCATATCGGTATTCCTCTTAGGAAAACAGCATGGTGAGCAACAATCTAATTGTTCTCTTGTGAGATGTATAAGTAAATACTTTGGTATCCCTAGGATAACCTACAATTGGCACTTATCCAATTTGGGTTTTAGTTTGGTATTATCCAAACATATGTCCAGCATACCCAAATATTCAGGAATGAGAAACCCGTTTCTTTCATGTTCATATCTAATATGATATCTGTCAAACAGATTTTATGGAACCTTATTCTAAATAAGTTCTGCACTGTTAAAGCTTATCCGTTGAAGGAAATGGTAGCTCAGAGCGACTCATGATTAGCCTTATCATGTCTAACATAATTCGGTTTATCTCAGTTTGGACACACCGTCAAACTGACGTGTTCCGGGAGGAGTCATCATTGAAAGAATAATTTACTCTTTCAAGCATATTAGAAACTTATTGCTTAAGTATTTTCCATTACGGTCTTACCGTGACGGTCTAATACTTTAGCCGATCTGTTTGTCTATTTCATGTCGAAAATTGTAAAAGTTTCCGATTTTTGTTTCAAAGAAACACATAACCATAACGCGACGCCACATCCGTAAAGGTCACGAAATATTCATATCCACATTTAGCCTAGCTAGACATGGGCCCACTTGCTTCACTATGAACTAGGGCTAACAGATCGGTGGCAGTTACACTTTTACCAAGTAAAGGTGTTATAGGCACATTGGCCTAATAAACTAGATTCGTTGACTTTATTTGACTGGAATCAAATTAGTCTGAGTATGCACTCTTCAAAAGTGCGGATATACGAGTCCTGTGTTTAATTGTGTCCCAGACAAAATGCCACAATATGTTTCTTCTGATCAAATCAGTTCGAGCTATTTGTTTGTCATGTTATATATTTGAGATTTATTTATATTCAAAATATAAATGCTGTATTCACATCTAATGTATTTATCTCAATATCATCTTTATATAATTAAACACTTTAGTGTTCTAGAATATAAGGGTTTACCCGCAGCGGGTTATACTACTGAGATAGAGATAATGTTTCTAGTCAAACTAGTTACATTATAACAGTTTCCCAATTTAGGTACACATCCGAAGGTAGTTCCTAAAATTAGGTATCTACGGTTAAAACAGCGACTTTCGTCCCGTTTCCAATCCGTAGATTAAATCTCAATTGAGGTCAGTATCCTGCTCATAGCAGATTCTGAACATCAATACATACATTTATGTATCACACTAAGTATTTAAAATCTATTTTCAATATTATTCATGAACATATTGTGACAAACATATTTGAAGTCAGAGCCTTGCCCGTCTTCAATTCCTTCATGTCTGCTTTGTCCAAACGGCAGTCACGCTTCCGCGATCCGTTTGCCACATTTAGGCAGACATTTTGGGATATGTCCTTTATCTTCCTAGAAGATTATAATGATTTTGCCTTTGCCAGTTTCAAAACACTCCAGAAGCCTTTGGCCAAGCCTTGGCCTTCTAGAATATCGAAGTAAAGTGCGCCTTGCGCTACTTGCCTTATTGCATATCTTGACTTTATCTCATTGAGAATAGTCATTAACTCTCCAAGAGTTATTAATTGTAATTTAGTACTTCTTAAATCTAAAGTATAGGTCTATGAAGATCCTTCAATTTCATTATCATACTTTAAGGATCTAATCCTTAGTTCTGATTCAGAAATTAAGGAGTCTACTACAACAAGCTTTAATGGATTAAGCACTTAAGTTATCATCACATGATCTTCCAAAGATTATGTTCTACTATTTGCTTAACTCCGTGCTTAGGCTTAATATGTTATTTTATCAAATAAAGTAACTTATTAGTTTCCAGGACCATCCTGAAATTTATTCCCAATTTTGAAAATTAAACCATTTAAATACATTTTCCCTAGGATCATGTTTTAAATGTCAATCTTTCAATTTTATCTTGATTTTAATAGTCCAACTATTTAATCAACGATTTTGGTACTATTTATTATAATGATTAAAATAGTCCAACTATTTAATCAACTATAATTTAATAGATTAAAATCATTATATTGATTACTATAATCCAATTATAAAATCAACTATAAATGAATAGTTTGAATATAGTCCAACTATTTATTAAAACAACGATTTAAATATTAGTCCAACTAACATTTAATTTATATGACGAATGATATTTGTTTTGAGTGCATATGGCAAGTAATTAAACGAATATTGCAAATTCAATTCTTGCCTCCCACTATTTTTCGACGAGCCTCTAACCCTCTGTCGAGTACACGGGAAACCGTGTTTCCTAGTGGGCTAGGATCCCGTTAAATATCACACAATCTTGACTTTGGCCAACAAATTGTATGATAATTAACTAGGTAGATCTCTAAGATAAATTGGATCCAATCCAATTCCTAGATCCAGTAGGGGGACATCCAAGTCCGAAACATATATCTTATATATGCCAATACATCCAATGTATTACCTAACCTTTTTCTTCTGAATCAACTAAGCCTTGGCTTTGGCACAACAAACTTAGTGATCCCAGTCAAACGCGACCCATTGACCATGGAAAGCTTCGTAATCAATGTCGATGGACAAGAAGTGGTATTGACTTTGGCCAACAAACCACAACTTGGACAAGACACCAATATGTAACAAATCCTCGTGATTCAAACACATCCTTGACAGACAAAGGCCTTGACTTTGGCCAACAAGCCAATGCCAGTCTCAGATCTTGAGTAAGAATCACTCAATGGAAGGAAAAACGCTTAATATTTTGCGAGGGTTTTTCGAGTGCAAAGTGGCAACCAATTTATTATCTTTATTAAGGTCTCATGATCATACACCCTTAAACATGTATTCTAAACACATAATAAAGTGCATATGATAAAATAATAATGATATGCGGATGGATACTTTACACAATGATCCTAGATCAAATATCTCCCTTTCTCTCTCCCGCTAGAACAAATATTTCTTCTACCCTTACACTACACTTCTAAAGAAACCTCATTTACATTGAGGGGAATAGGTGAAAAGAGAATACAAAGAATAAGCAGGTATAAGGCTGGACAGGCAGGTCCAATTTAATAAATCAAATTTATTACAACAATTTCTAAAATTGCCCCACCCATCTAATATTCATCCGATATACATTATTCATGCATCGGAATCATGTATTCACACAAACAGGTTATCAATTAATCTAATCAAATTAATTAATCTGATAATTAATGATCATCCAATGTTCAAACAACGATTTGATTTTGCTCGAGTCAAACTCGTTTTGCGAATAAGTACTCAAAGTACGAATTCTCGAATTAAATTAAACTACATAATTAAATCTAATTCAATTTGTATTTAATTCTAATTCACTATTTAATTCCAAATTAAATATCACACTTTATTAATAAACTTTTACGACTTAAATTCCAAATTTAATCGTTACGAGTCTCAAAGCCTGCTTAACGTCCAACGTCAATTTAATTAAAGTCCAATGGGCTTTTAATTAATTTCTTAAGGCGTGGACTTTTGGTCAACTCGGGTCAAATCGAATAACCAAAGTCCAATCCGGGAATTACCCCATAAGCCCAGAAATCAATTTTGGCCCATTAGGCCCAATTAAACTTTAAAGGTCCATTAAGTCGCATTTGGGCTTTATGGATGCGGTTTTGGGCCCAATTGGATCCAATCCATTGGCCTAAACCCAAATTTGTACAACAAAGCCCAATAAGCCCATTTACAACATTAAAGCCCAATCTAATTTTAAGGCCCAATTAATTAAATACAAAAAAATCCAATTTCACATTCAATTAAACTAAAGTGTATATCATGATTAATCACCCAAATTAACATTCCAAAACATTAATTTATACAATTAATCATGCACATTTTCATCATCACATGTCCAACACATTTTGATTAAAATCAAACCCATTTCATGCTATTCAAAGTCTCGGCCAAAGGGGATTATTTTGTCAAAATCAAATTCAATCCAATTAAATTCAATTCAACATTAAATCAATATCCCCAAATGATTTCCAACTCATCCAATGAATCAAAAAAAAAATCACCAAGACATTTAGAGCTCCAATACTTTCGGCCAAGCTAAGTATTTTGGGGGAAAGTTGTTCCAAGCCATTTTCTTGAAATTGATCAAATCAAACTTCAATTAAACATGTTATAAGCATACTCAAACATCCAATTAATTCAAATCATGCTCAAAAATATTTTACCCAAATTTTAAGCCCTAAATTCATTTCATGCTTTTAACAACGCTCTGATACCATTGTGGGAGTTCTACGGTCCCAGGATCGAATCAAAAGCATATAAACATGTGTGAATAACAACGACGAAGTTGCAGAATACTTACATCGAGCGGTTGAGCGACGCGGGAGGCAACAAAACTTCAAATTCTGCTCGGCAGTGGACTGCTCACAACTCACAGATTCGGCCTCCTCCATTGTTGGTTTTGAGCTCCTTCGTCAAGCTCCAAGCTTCGTCAAACGATTCCCGGCTCATGGGTAGACTTCCCTATCACCTTCGCATGACTTCGTAGTGTGCTAGCACTCCCGATTTTGCCATAAAATCGCGACTCTTGGCTTCCCTTCACTGCTCGGCAGTACCAAACCAGTAGGTTTTTCACAGCCCATTGGGCGTGTTTTTGAAGAGAGAAAGAGGGTTTGTGTAGAGAGAGAGAGGAATGTGTATATTAGTTTTAATTGATTTCAAAAATCAATAACATATACCAATTTTTTTCTTTGAAAAGTCAAGCCATAAATGGCTCCAACCACCTCCATCAACTCACATCAATCCACAATCATGAATAGTGACTTGCGTCAATCACTCAAAGTGAAAGACATCCATCACTTGATTGACGAATGATGTGACGCTAGATGCGACTAGCGATTTGACGCTTGATTTGACTTGCGTGCCGCACTCGAATTCGAAATGTGAATGCGCTCGCAAATAATCCCGGGCACGGGTTCGCTAATTCCAAATTAACAATTTTCCGTTGCGTCGTAATTAAATCTAATTTAATTAAATAATCACGCCTAGCATAATTACTATTCACGTCGCTAACGAATTAATTCTAAATTAATTCGTTCGCCTGAATTAAAATCTAATTTTAATTCCGCGTCGAAATCCAATTTCGTTTAATATATCGAATATATTAATTTATTGATTAATTCAAATTAATCGTTATCTCTCTTTAATTGATATTTTATCCCAGATAAAATATCTCCGCTACTAATTCCAGATTAATTTTTTCTCTCTCTTCTAATTAATCCCAGATTAATTTTCTCTCTCTTCTAATTAATCCCAGATTAATTTAGAGTGCGAGTCATACGTCATCGGTGAATCTTTGGGAAGCGACCAATGAGATCCCTGGATATGTTGGCAATAAATTCGGTCGTCGGACTATCCCAACACGTAAGTATCAAGTACTACGTTTTACCGATTTACAAGACAAGGTTGGCCTCTAGCAAAGCGCCATGCTTACCCAATTCTCCGGAAATATCCTTACAGGAATAAATGATCTATATCAGGCGTAGTAACGTAGTATTGCGTATGTCGATCCAGTATCGGATGATCACGTGCTAGGCCTGGGGCTGGAATTGTGTCTGCCCCGTACGAAGCACATGTCAGATGTCTGGTGACTAGTCTCTATAATCGGATATACATGACCTAGTCATAATATCCCGATAGCTGCAGCATTTAAGAGAACCAGTCCCATATCTTACGTGACCATCATCTCCATATGACTGGAGTGACACTTCCGTCTTGACATCACACCCAACACACTACGATTCTCAATATACCCAGCATTGGAGTACACAGAACCTGTTAAATCCTTGAACGACCGCAACCAAAGTATATTGATTGTCGCAAGTATTAGCGGTGCAAGTCTCAGGTTAAGACCAATTACACCTACCCTGATTTCGGACTTCCATAGACACATAGTCATACTACCAATGGAATTCCGAGGGGGTCTATCCAGAGCGAAGCTATTTCCCGTACCATCGGTAAAACACAACCTCTTATTACACTTGCATTAGTATCCTATACCCAAATATATGAGAACTATGACGTTGTGCCCTCACAACACCCACAAGTGTAATACTAGTCTTTTACGTATTTATCGATGTCCAATCTCGATAATTTCTGACTATGGATATTTAATGATTTATCCTTCATGGACTGATACTGTCTCGTATCATTCTCCATCCAGGAACAAATCATAGGGACCTCTCATCATTTATACATCTTGGTGATCTAATCACAAATGATAAGAGTGCAATCTCCTTTGTCACATAGTTAATTTGTACAACAACACCATGATATGTACAAATAGTGACGCTATGGGTCATAATTGTCCAACACGGAACTGACTATTTTCCTTTTTCTGAATATATGTTTTCTTATTCAATACACAACTTCAGAGTCAACTACTCAAGGTTCACTTCTTTTATCTTGTTATTAATATAACTCTTAAATTCTCTCCAAGTAGGAGGTAATTTCTCAATTATCATAGCAACCTATAAGGATTCACTTATAATCATATTTTCATAAATAATTATAGATAAAATCATCAATATTTTCTAAACTTGATAAAATCATCAAAAATTTCTAAACTTGGCTCATAAAAAATTTAGAATACACCATCTTAAAATACAGAAAACAACCTACCATAATTTTTTTTAGTGCCCGCATCTTAAGTTTTTTATTTTCGATTCAAAACCTCCAATACTTCTTTCGCTGTTTCTTATCATAATACACGTCATAGAGGGAATCGCTTAACCAGTTCATTATGTAATTCCTATAGGGGAAATCAAAATGATCCTAAGCGTCGATCGCAGTGATCAGCTGAACATCATTTTCACCATCTTTTGCCACAAGAGACTGTTGGGCCAAAAACCTCACAAGGTCTAACATAGTCAGGTAGAAGAATATTTTTTGCTGCCAACGTTTGAAATTATGTCCATTAAATTTCTCAGGTTTCTCAGCAATAGGAATAAAAACCATAATAGGTTTTTGAACCTAAATAGGAGGACTCACTGTCTCATCAGGATCGATTTTATTGATTGCTAATGTTTACCATTACAAATAAATATGTTTTAAGATTGATACAACACAAAAATTAGCTACACTGAATACTATAAAAAATTACAGCGTAAGGAAATTTTAAATTACAATAATTATAAATGTAAAGCAACTGAAATAAGAAAATTACCAAGTCACATGTATCACAATCTCCTAAAAAAATTATCCACTACAACAGTGCTTGGGATTGAAACCAACATATATTTCGCAGGATAAAATGACAATAGGTAACTTCGGAGCACTGCCAAATTACCTAAATGAACTCGACTTGTGCGTTGAACTTGAACTGCAATAAGGAAAAAGGAAATTTATGCTCGATTTTACTTTTTTGGAAAGTGTTTTTGCTCACTGCAATGTTTTTATTTTATAGAGTAAAGAAACAAAACATTTATAATTCCATAAGTAAAATTAAAATTAATTGAATTAAATCTATAATTGAATTCTAAATTCAATATACATATCATGGGCTGCTGCTACTATTACAGTAGATGAAAAGTCAGCAAAACATTAATTGGAAAATAGTAAAGCTAAGTCTAACCTAAGCCTAGATCGATTTGGACCATATTCTTGTGCGGAAATTAGTAAAGCTAAGTCTAACCCACATTCTTGTGCGCATGACATACGGGTTGTAATATCCCAAATATTTCATAATGGTTTTGGAAGTTTTTCGAATTTAAGTTTAGAATTTGGAATTGGATGACATTCGAAAATAAGACTTTATGTATTGGAAAATAGGTTGAAATATTTTTAAGCGAAGTTTCGTCATGTTGGAAAACTCGCGCGCGGATTTGAGAACCGGTTATGTGATTTCTGATTTTATTGTTATACGCATAAAAATTTCTTGTTTCGGCTATAAAGTTAGACAACGAAATTCGATTAGGATGATTTTTGAACCTTCAGACATATTTTTTTCGAGACGAACAACTTTCATGTTGAACACTTTTCGAAAATTGTATCAGAAAGGCTTCAAAAATATAAATTTTTGTGAAAGCCACATGACAGAGGCCTGACTGCAATTTTCGAGGGTCGATTGTAAATTTCTGAAAGTTTTCTATAAATACCCATAGTTTACAAAAATTACCAAAATAGTAAAACTCATAAATCCTTCAACATGCACCTCTATTCCCAAAATTCATTCTTGGTATCCCAAGTCGCGCCGGCGGCCTGTAGGCCAACGTGGGCCTGTGCGACCAGCCAGGAGGGGCGCTGGCCACCCCTCCACCTTGTGGTGGCCGGCGGCAGCCCCCAAGTCATCAGAAACAGCCGAAGGAGAGAGAAAAACACGCGCACATGGGTTTGCCAATCCCGGCTCCTCACTTCATTTCACGACCCGAGCCACCCACCAAATCGAAGCTCTCGGAGAGCACTATAAGTTGGCGGTGATGTATTTTTCTTTCCGTACATGATTGCAAATTAAACAAGGAAGAAAAATTTAGATGAATAGTGACCCACAGTGAACATTAGCTCCGATCGAAATTTCACTGATTCCAGCGCGTTTGTGAGATCGTTTGGAGTCCGTATATGCCCTCGAAATCTTAATAAGACCTCATGGTAAAATTTCCCTAATTTTAAGTTTTCCGCTAAATATTCGGATGTTTCCAGTAGCTTCGTAGAGTAGCGTAATGATATGTTTGATGACACATACGAGCATTTTTCATATGGATGCGTTTGTTGAAATGGGATACGGGCCAACTTTGTATGTATTGGATGAGTGAGATGTCACCAGCTCGTAATTGATAATGGTTGACTTTACTGTTGTGTATATGGATAATGGCATTGTATTGTATCACATGACTTACATGATCATATGGTTGCTATAATGATGCATATGCATTTTACATATCCAGAGGGAGACACAGTGCACATGGACAAATACTGATCCAGGGTCAAAGGGACGTCGATACGTAACGTCCCTGGATCATAGTTACAATGAGTGGACCATTTTCTCAAATTGATTTCTACTTATTTGCTTTTTACTCAAGACTTACTTTTCGGCAAATAAGACGTTAGCCAAGTTTGATTATAGTTGTTTTACGATTGATAATGTCTCTAGAAAGCTTGATTTCAAAAGTATGATTTTGTGATTTTTGGAGGCATGGGGGAAAAACCCACCTCAGATGTGACTTATGGAATTGACGGTTAATGGAATTGACAGATTAAACATGTGCACATGTAGAGTATGACTAGAGGAGGGGATACGTAACGCCCTTAGATCTTAGATTTCAAGGTTAGGGGGACGACGATACGTAACAGCCTTAGACCCTAGATTCGGGGACAAGACAGTGGCATGCATTGGGGGACAGCGATACATAACGCCCCTAGACCCTAGATTCAGGGATAAGACAGTGGCATGCATTGAGGGACGGCGATACTAATGCCTTAATGGAATGAATTTGCACACCTCGCGCCAACTCAGTGGCTTGGGCGACATCGATAAGTAATTCCCCAAGACCACTAGTTAGGCGTATGGGGGAACGACGATACGTAACGCCTCATGCGTCAAATTTTCTATAGATACTCAGAGACATGGTTTCTGAAATGATGATTTATAAACGAGTTTTCAAGAGAAGAAGTTTTAAGAGAAACTCATAGGATTTCAAACAGGTGTTTAGGGGGACGGCGATACGTAACACCCCTAATCACTAAGTTATTATAGTTACTTTTAATGTTTTCAGATAAAAGGATTTAGAAAGTTTTATGTGATTTCTAACCATAAAAATTCAAAGTTTATACAAGATTTTTACAATTTTATAGAGTACGTGAGTTTTGATTTCACTAGTTATGGAATCTGTTGATTTGGAATTGATTTTATCAGTTGTATGGAGATTTTCATGATAATCATTGTGCTTAACTGTTTACTTTTATAAAAGAATTGATTTCCAACAGATTACTAAATTGGAATATCATGTAGAAGATTTTGACACTACTTGATCTTGTATACCATCACAGATTTTGAATTCGGTTTTACTCCCACCTGTCTTGATATTTTCCAACATATGCGATTTCTTGTTTTATAAATTTATACGGTTTTCAGAGTTTGTACTAAAGTTTTATAATTTTCAGATATAGAAATTCTAGCTTTTGCATATAGTTTTCCCTACGGGGCCAGATGCAGTTGGTTCTCCTATCCGGTGGATATATTTTCCTTCATATAAAAGTTCAACCATACCTAGTTCTGATTTGATGAGTAAGATCATAATATGCTATTAGTATGTACCTTGTATAAATTGCATGTTGTGATACATGGTCGATTTTGTAATATTATTGCAAGAGTTGAGTGTTGGGTGTTTACCACATTTAGAATGCAGTTTGTGAGGATTTCAATGGATGGAATCAAACGTCGGTATCTTATATTGTATAGAGGTCCGAGGTTTTCAGTAAAAATTTTACACCTCATAGTTAACTAATGTTTGTGTTTTAGCTCACGTAATTCATATGAAGTAATCAGCCATAGTTTAAGCTGATTAAACCACCACAGGTTTGAGATAGCCTTAGCCGCGGGATTGGGTGGTTTGGTAGGTAATAAGTTAATGAGATGCTAAAATTCCGTAGATAAATAGTATAATGTGGAACTGAGAAGATAAGCTTACTACAATGTTGCATTCAGCACAATGAGTAAGTTATCCATGTATAATATACGTAAACGGCCATTTAGTAGAGATGAGATTTATAAGTTGTGTATATTCACATATATCTGATTACTATTTATGTTCTTACAATTACTTAATATATTTACATAAGACGTGAGTTACTTACTGAGCTTTATAGCTCATACCCCGACTATTTGCTAGTTTTGCAGGTTCACATTGGACTTAAAGAGCTAGAAGATTTCCATAGACGTCCAGACATCGAATCACCCCGATGCAGTCAAGTCGGTCTTGAGTCGTTGTATGGTTCTGGGATGTGTAATTGGGCTCCCATAGTCTTAGTTTTATTTATTTATATCATATGTATAATTTTAAATCGCGCTGAGCACATAGTTGTTTGTAGTTATTTGTCTAATGTCAGGCAGAAGGCCTATTTACATATGAGTTGAGATTTTTCAGGCAGGAGGCCTATTTGCATGAGTTGAGATGATTGCTTTTGAATTTAATATCAAGACACCTCGAGGTGTTGGACTTTGATACAAGTTTCATGATTTTAGCAGAGGTCATGCCGAAATTTTAGTCGCATCAGAGGCTTATGGAGATGAGTTTTCCTGTCTCATGTCGGTAGTATCCTGACATTAGGTGGAATGTTACACGTGTGCACATTGGTTTAAGGCGAATCAAACTTAAATATGTCTGCGTGTAGAGAGAGCCTATATCCATAACTTCTTACTATTTTATAACCAAGTAACTATATATAAGCTCTTCAAGGCTTAGTTACCTTTTAGATGTGGGAAACATTTAATTTCTTTTATTTTTCATTCTCAATGGATGCATTATGTGAGACAAATTCTTATTCACTCGAGCATTATTAGGAACCGTGGATTTTTTTGGGAGCGTAACAATGTATCATTTTTAAGTACTCACAGAGAAGAATCCGAATTGTTCATGATCTCTTTATTCCTATAAGTGGGTCCCACTTAAAATTATGCTTCAAATTAGCCAACAATGCTAATATATTATGCATAACTATGCATATTTTCCAACACGAATCTTAGGGGAGATATGATGATAAAAATTAAATTTAGGCTTTGCCCACCATCTTATATTTAAAAAAAAAAAAGAAATATACATTTAATAGATTTAATAAAAATAATCCACCAAATCTTGCACATTATTTTTCTATTAATTGACAACAATTTCTTGAATATTAATTGAAAGAAAATAACAATTAGTAAAAGAAAAATAATAAACGAATAAACGAGTCAATAAACTTAAATTCATATTCAATTTATTTAGTAAATGAACTGAATGAAATTGATTCATTTAGTAAACAAATTTAATATTTCCAAGAAGATTTGCCATCTTAAAACAATTAATGTTATAATGAAGCAATTAAACGAGTGATCATGACCCATATTATCAATAATAAAGCCAAGTGGCTTATGCTTTGGTAAATTGTGTTTAACAAACTCCAAGTGGTAGTCTGATTAATGGAAGACTTACAAGTAGAATTGACGATATTAGTGCCACTAATCACGCTATTAGTGCTTTCTTTTGACCTCTATATCCACCAATCAACAGACGAGTTAGTGTTTGTTGAATGAAACATTTATCAGCATTAAGAGTCATTGAATTGGAATTTGGAAATTTTAATTTTAGCGCATTGAGATCGTTTGAGAGGACCAAATGACATAAAAGTTGTCAACCGACTTACATTCCGTGTTAAATTAATTTTTATGTTATTTTTTTTAATATATTTAATTGATAATTATCATATAATAATTTAAATATAATTGAATCTTAACCATGTTTTATTATTAAAATATGTATGACAAAAAATTATAAAAAATTTAACACAATTTAGCTTAACACTGAATCTAAATTTTTTATCAACCAAAAAAAAAAAAATTTGAAATTTCACTCCCCAAGAATTATATTGGATAGTGCATATTCATGAGTGCTTATAATATATATATTTTTAAAATGTATTTACCATTGATTTCCCCTATTTTATGTTATTAAATGTGTTGAATCTATTAATATTCCTTGTTATATTTTCTAGGATGCATAATATGGAGAATTGAGCAAAAAGTAGTGAAAATCCAAATTTCCCAAATTGCACAAGTGATTTCCTATTTTTCGCGGCCTTTAGTATTTTGCCCATAACTTTCTCATGCAATATCCAATAGAGGTGATTCAAATTGCATTGGAAAGAAGGTTATCCACAACTTTAATCCAAATCCTTTATGGTCATAATCGAGTTTGAAATTGACAGCTCTATACTATTGGCCATTGGCGCGACAATGAGGTGCTCATTGTCGCGACGAAGAGAGTCAGTCACTAAATTTGACCATTGGTGCCCCTCCGAAGCTTATTGGTACGACACCAATGTGATCACTCCTAAATTAAATAGGAAACTTAGTTTTTATGATATTTATATAAGAGGAACGCTTAGGATAACTTCGTGGATGAATTTGGGGAGGAAAATAAGCATCTTTTGAGGATAAAACACTCTCTAAACACAACAGCCATTTAAGAACAAATAAGAATGAGATGAGAAGATTGGAGATTTCAGAGATTGGAAATTGATAACTTCATGATTTGTCTTCCTTATCCCTATTTTCTTATTGTTCTGCTTATATTTATTTTGTTGAACATGATGATTTTGTTTATCTTCTTAATCATGAATTAGATCTTGCTATAGGATTGTGATAAAACACAATATGAACTTTTATTAATTGAATTTCTTTTGTGATTGATTTGTGACCATCTATGCATAATTATTTACATTCTCTTTGCTTAAATTGTTTAGACTTCAAGTGCAAAGACATATTCGAACACTAATGCGATATTCGGTTTCCTAAATGCGTTCTGAAGATATGTTTTAGGGCTTGAGAACCATAAAATATATAAACCCTTCTTGTTTTAATTTGTGAGGTTTTAATTCCAGTCTTATTCCAATACTGAGAAACCTTGTTGTTACATGTTTGATATTGGGCTCCCACGCTAAGGTACTATTGCTAGTAACTGTCTAAATTATCTCCTTCAACTTTACCTTTGATTGTTTTCCTTCTATTGATCACACTATCTTTTTTACTGGGAACTTCTTAAGGCTATCTATCTCTCAAAGTCCTACCATACTCCATTTGTTATTCTTTCTTTCGAAGTTTTGCTCTGTTATTTCGATTTCCTCCTTATCTCAGTTCCTTAAACCTCTTAAGTCATTACTTCTCTGAAAACTCTATATTTTTCAATAAGTTATGGAATCACTACTGAACCTTTGGCTTGGTTGCTGCTCTCTTACTAATCTTTTCTTTTATGGTATAGTGGGAAGCTCTGTATAAGTCGGATATCTTACTTCTGAGGATTTCTCTCTCTGATTCCTTTACTCTTTGGAGCTTTTACCTTATTTGAGACCATAACTCTCACAATGGATTAAGTTATCACTTATAATTTTAGTTTGGCTTACTGTGAATTCAAACTATTCCATCTGTTACAGTATATTACTACCTTATGATTCTTATCTAGTTTATATTGAACCTCTTGTGTAACATCCCCGATCTGGAAGATGCTACCGGCAGTGAATAGGCCATACTATTCCCCTGAGCCTCTATCATTCTGACTATAAACTATACTAATGTTCCTCTCTCAATCAAAATCCTATCTTTGGAACCAACGCCCAAAACTCAACAATATGGAAAATAAGTTCGTAATTAATAACTGTATACTTATTAACACTTGTTTTCTTACAATGACTACACATCACCCAAACACTAATACATGACTTTATTTGACTCTGTCTGGACTCTCATTCTATCTCTGACTCATACTGGTGGACTCCAACCCTAGTGACTACATCAGTATCCGTCTTCCTAAGCTCATCCTCCGAGATTACCTGCAACCACATAAAACTAGGAGGGGGTTAGATCGTCGTACGATCTAAATGAGTGGACGATAAACTAAAAAAATGATATAGAAGCTTTTGGTTCTAAAATCAAAGTTCCAGAAATATCTTTATATGAAAACTCTTTTCTGAAAACTTCATCTGAAATCTCTTTTATGAAACTTATCTTTCTGAAAACTGCTTTTGAAGCTTTGGTTTCTGAAAACTATTTCAAAAATCTGATTTCTGAAAACTGTTTCTGAAAATCTGATAACTGTAAATTGATATGTGTCTGAAAACCTTGACGTATGTGGGCGTTACATATCGTCATCCCATACGCCTATCTAGAACCAGAAGTGCAAATCCATAACTTTTGGGCGTTATGTATCGCCGTCCCCCAAAACATGCCACTCATGTCCCTGAAATTGGTGGTCTTGGGGCATTACGTATCGCCGTCCCCCAAGCCACAAAACTAGAGCCGGTAGTGCTGATCCATGTTACTACCTGACCCTGAAACTAATGTATAGGGGCGTTACGTATCGTTATCCCCTAGCCCTGAACTAGGATCTGAGGGCGTTACGTATCACCGTTACATGTGAACATGTTCTATGTCCGTCAATTCCAAACTGTATCAAGTTACATACTGGGGTGGGTTTTTCCCCTATGCCTCGAAAAATATAAAAACTCATACTTGAAAATATTCATATCTCAAAATTCATACTGTAAAATAGTCTTTCTGTAATGTCACTGTATAAAAAAAACATCTGTAATAAAATTTGATCTAACGTCTTATATACTTTAAAAGTAAATCTGAATTCAAAACTTGATAAATAAAACCAGTGTGAGAATTACATTTCATACTAATACTTCCATACTAAAATCAATACACAATACATTATCATACATCAACATCGCACATTATAATCCAAGTTAACATCCTCAACACTCATTAATCACATCATCCCCACTCTTAGTTTAACCCTTAGAATTTCATCAAATTTGAGTACTTAAACTACAACCAATTTCTTTACTTGCAAATCAATAATAAACAACCCTTGGCATGGTAATATTTCTATCTTGTCTTTAAACTTTCAAAATTCACAAATCAAATTTGGGTTAAGTTGGTCTGACCTCTTCCTTGTAAATTCCCTCATCCTTCAAGAATGCCATGCCCAACCTTGCTTCATCTTTCTTCTTTTCCTTCATCTTTATTCTTCTTCCCCTTCTTTCTCTTCTTCTTTCTCCCTTCCACATTCTTCTTTCTCTTCTTGTTCCAATTTTGTGATTTGGTGAATAGTATACCCTTCATATAGTATGATTCATTTGATATTTGGAATTTTGTGGAAAAGTGTGGAATTTTGGAGAATATTTGAGATTCTTCTATTTGGGTCCGAAGTTACTATTCATCCAAATTTTTGACTTACGATTTTGACCTATTTCTGGTCCGAATTTGGAAAAATTTTCAACACGGAATTTGTAGATCTCGATCTTTCGACGATATAAAATTCATAAAAATTGGAGTTCTTGTGAAAATGTTATGGCCCAAATACCACGAGATGTCCGTAATGGAATATCTTAGAATCTCGTGTCGGACTTCTGAAGAATTTACCGATTGTCCCCAAAGTCATTCCATAAGTATATCTGTGTCCTAACGTAATTTGTGTTATGATACCTTCATCTCGTAATACCATGGTATTATAATGTAACAGTAGTAGAACTACCGGTCGTTACGTCTTGGTTCGGCTATCTAACTATTTTGTGATTTGTCTATCCCGTTAGATGCTCTTCTTTACTTGTACAAAT
>SKCR01027620.1:0-87074 GCA_019454045.1 Zanthoxylum bungeanum
CAAGGTTGGCTTCTAGCAAAGCGCCATACCTTCCCATTTCCCTGGAAATATCCTTACAGGAATAAAGGATCTATATCAGGCGTAGTATATGTAGTATTGCATATTTCTGTCCAGTATCGGATGATCACATGCGAGGCCTGGGGCTGGTACAGTGTCTGCCTCGTACGAAGCATATATCGGATAACGAGCAACTAGTCTCTTTATAATCAGATAATCATTACCAAGTCATATTACCCCGACAGTTGCAACCTTTTTAGAGAGCCAGTTCTATATCCCTACGCGATCAGCATCTCCATATGACTAGAGTGACACTTCCATCTTGACATCACACCCAACACACTACGATTCTCAATATACACAGCATTGGTGTACATAGAACCTGTTAAAGCCCTGGACGACCGCAACCAAAGTATATTGATTGTCGCAAGTGTTAGCGGTGCAAGTCTCAAGTTAAGACCAAATACACCTACCATGATTTCGGACTTCCATAGACACATAATCATACTACCAATGGAATTTCGATAGGTCTATCCAGAGCGAAGCTGTTTCCCATACCATCGGTGAAACACAAACTCCTATTACACCTGCATGAGTATCATATACCCAAATATATGAGAACTATGTCGTTGTGCCCTCACAACGCACACAAGTGTAATACTAGTCTTTTACGCATTAATCGATGTCCAATCTCGATAATGCTCTTACTAGGGATATTTAATGATTTATCCTTCATGGACTGATAGTGTCTCATATCATTCTCAATCCAGGAACAAATCACAGGGACCTCTTATCATTTATACATCTAGGTGATCTAATCACAAATGATAAGAGTGCAATCTCCTTTGTCACATAGTTAATTTGTACAACAACACCATGATCTGTACAAATAGTGACACTATGGGTCATAATTGTCCAACAATCTCCCACTTGGCCTATATCCAGTCACTCGAGTGTCTTACACCCGAACTATGTATGGTTGGCTCAAACTGCTGAGGAAAGGCTTTTGTCAGCGGATTTATATGATTATCGTCTGATGCGATTTATTCGATCATCACATCGCCACGATGTATGATCCGAACGAATCAGATGAATATCGAAGTATATATTAGGATCATTGATGAGACCATTAATTCTTTAGCCTATGCTGACGCCTAGCTCAGCTGCTAACAGAACTATATCTAATCTAATTAGATTTATTATCGACCCAGAAGGCTTCCATTACCGCTTCAGCTGCAGCAATAACCCGCATTTTTTGTTTATACGGTAATAGTATCTTGCTTGGAAGATTTCCAGCTCACTGTACCGTTATTCAAACTGTATAGTACCGTTATTTAACTTATAGTCAGCTTGATCGGTTAGGAAACTTGCTACAGTGATCCCAGTCACTTCAAGTTCTCCTTCTCCACAGATTAAGATAGCATCCTTAGATCTCTAAGATACTAACGGAGGTTCTTAACATCAATCCAGTGACTATCACTCGGATTGGCCTGTTTGTGAATCCATATGCTCAAAACGTATGAGACACCACGTCACGTACATTTTTCAATGTACGATTTCTCGGAGAGTTTTATCGAAAGGCAAGCTTTCACCGATTTTATTATGGGAATATCATTTCCAAGAAATGACATATTATCATTATTTTTATAGGACATCCACTGTCAGTGCGCTCCCACTAACCCTCTTATATATACACAAGAATCTTTTCGTTTTTGAATTAAATCATACTCCATTATGATTACATCAAAACGATAATTCCAAGAACCTATGCTTGCTTCAATCCAAACATGTATCGAATAACCCACAAACCTCGTTTGTTTGTTATGGTATGACAAAACCGTCAGGATGTTAAAAACATCCTCCAAAAGGTTTCTTTTTCAGGAAAGCGATTTTCCCGTTAAGCTGTCATATTTCATAAATGAAACATGCAACATTAGCAAGCATTATCCAAATGGATTTACCGTGGCAACAGGTAAAAGGTTAAATCGTAATCAACACAATGTTGATAACGATACCTTTCCGCTAAAAGCCTAGCTTTATACGTTGGTATGTTGCCATCCATGTATGTCTTCCTAGAAGACTTATAAAGAACCAATATGCACAATGCCTTGCGGTACATCAACTAGTATCCAAACTTGTTGATATACATGGAATCCATTTCGGATATCATGACACTTTGCCATAATAGGGAGTTGATACTTTGTATCACTACCTCATACGTAGTCAGTTGGTATACCTCAACAAGATAGACATCTTTATTAGGTGAGATCAAAAACCCATACCCCAGGTTATTTTCTGACTCTCTCCGACATACGCGGTTCTTGTGTATTCCAAGATTAATTTTTATAGTTTCATCCTTGATGAACTATTTGTGTTCCATTAGGATTCGATACCTTGAATAGTATTACTCTGATTTTAATCGAGTTTTACTATCCTCCAACTTACCATTGTATATCAGTATTCCTCTTAGGAAAACCGCATGGTGAGCAACAATCTAATTGTTCTCATGTGAGTTGTATAAGTACTATACTTATGTATCCCTAGGATAACCTACAAACGACACTTATACAATTTGGGTTTTAGTTTGGTATCATCCAAACATATGCCCAACATTCCCAAATTATCAGGAATGAGAAACCTGGTTTCTTTCCTGTTCATATCTAATATGATATCTGTCAAACAGATTATTATGGAACCTTATTCTAAATAAGTTCTGCACGGTTTATGCTTATCTGTTGAAGGAAATGGTAGCTCAGAGCGATTCATGATTAACCTTATCATGTCTAACATAATTCGATTAGTCACTGTTCGGACACACCGTCACTTTGACGTGTTCCGGGAGAGTCCTCTTTGAAAGAATACTATACTCTTTCAAGTATACGAGAAACTTATTGCTTAAGTATTTTACATTACGGTCTCACCGTGACGGTTTAATACTATAGCCGATCTGTTTGTCTATTTCGTGTTGAAACTTTAAAAGTTTCCGATTTGTGTTCCAAAAGGAAACACATAACTATAACGCAATGCCACATCCGTAAGGGTCACGAAATATTCATATCCACATCTAGCCTAGCTAGATATGGGCCCACTTGCTTCACTATGAACTAGGGCTAACAGATAGGTGGCATTTGCACTTTTACCAAGTAAATGTGTTTTAGGCACTTTGCCTAATAAACTAGATTCGTAGACTTTATTTGATTGGAATCAAATCAGTCCAAGTACCCACTCTTCGAAAGTGTTGATATACGATTCTTGTTTAATTGTGTCACAGACAACAATGCCACAAATTAGTTTCTTCTGATCAAATCAGTTTGAGCTATTGTTTGTCATGTTATGTTTGAGATATATTTATATTCAAAATATAAATGTTGTTATTCACATCTAATGTGTTTATCTCAATATCATCCTTATATAATAAAACACTTTAGTGTTCTAGAATATAAAGGTTCACCCGCAGCGGGTTAAACACTGATATAAAGATAATGTTTCTAGTCAAACTAGTTACATTATAACAGTTTCCAAATTTAGGTACACACCCGAGGGTAGTTCCTAAATTTAGGTATCTAGGGTTAAAACAGCGACTTTCGTCCCATTTCCAATTCGCAGATAAATCTCATTCTGAAGTCAGTATCCTGCTCATAGCAGATTCTGAACATCAATATATATATATCACACTAAGTATCTAAAATCCAATTTTAATACTAGTAGTGAATATATTTATGACAAACATTTTTGAAGTTAGAGCCTTGCTCATCTTCAATTCTTTCATGTCTGATTTTTCCAAACGGAAGTCACGCTTCCGCGATCCCGTTTGCCACAATTTAGGTGTAACATCCCAGATTTTCGGGACCGTTCTAGAAGATTCCTGGACGGACGTTTTAGTCTCGGAGCATGATGATGAGGAAGAATAAGAGTTTAAGTGATGTTATATGAGTTGGAATATTATATTATGAATTTTCGTCGCGTTGGAAAATGCGTGGGATCAAAAGTCAGTTACGCGATTTTCGTAAAACGCGTAAAGTTTACAGTTTTGGTCACAAAGAAAGCAAAGAAACTCCGATCGAGTTGATTCTTAGACCATCGGACTCGTTTTTCCAAGAGGAACAACTTTTGTGTTGCACACCTTTCGAGAATCATATCATAAGGGCTCTGAAATTGCGATATTCCAGAAGGTTCCAGAATAGGGGCTGACCAATAAATTCGCAGGGACTGAAATGATATTTTCCAGCCAAGTATATAAAGCCTCAAGGTTTCTCCAAATTGCAAAAATGGCAAACCCATCACAAATCACCACTCGACCCCTCATCGCCCTCTTCTTGGTGTAGTTCGCCGGTGAGCTTCTGGCCGGCGTCAGGTCGGCGCACTGGTGGCGTCGTGATCGTCCGGCGATGAGGAGTGTCTTGGTGGCCGACGATCGGCCGTATAACACCGGCAACGACGACAGTGGTGTGAAATGGGTATGGCGGATCCGGCTCGTCGGTTCGTTTCACGGCCCGAGCCACCTATCAAATCAAAGCCCTCGACGAGTACTATGAGTTTGCAGGGTTGATTTGGCCAAACAACGGCCGGTGGCTCGCGAAACGAGAGAAGAAGATTCGGTGAACAGTAAACTCATGATGAACAGTAGCTCCGATCGGAATTCCGTCGACATCAGCGCGTTCGTATGGCCGGTAGGAGTCCGAATATGGCCTCAGAATTTCGGTACGACTCTCCGTTTAGACTTTGATATTTTAAAGTGTATCGTTTTATATTCAGATTGTTCCAGTAGTTCCGTATGTTGGTTTTATTCTAAGTCCCAAGATCAAACAAGACATGAAATTCATGTGTGAATACACCAACGAAGATAGCGGAATACTTACATTGGTTGGTTGAGTCGAATCGGCAACAAACAAAGCCCAAAATGCTCACTGGTTTGGCGCCACTGCATGCAGTCCACTGCCTTGCATCTTCTGTTTTTGAGCTGCGAAATGGAGCTCCTTGCATCGTCGGACGGATCCCGGCTCATGGTCGAACCTCCCTACCACCTTCGCAAGACTCGTAAGTGTGCTAGCACTTGAATTTTCACCATGAAAACCCACTATTGCTTCCCTTTTATTCACGCCAAACTGGTTCAAAACCAGTGAAGAAATGGCTTTGTGCGTGAGAGAGATGAGAGATAAAAAGTGTTAAGACTTCATAAAATGTAAAGCAAAAAATTGATTATATATTTTCCAAGAATAAAATAATCAATTTTCATTTAACTTTATCAAATAAAATCAAATGAATATTGGAGCCAAAACCAGAAAGTTTTTCCCTCCAAAATGCTTTTTTCACTTTATGTCAACTTTAAGTCATATCAACTTTAATAAAGTGACAATGTCTTTGACGCTCGATGCGACTTGCGTCGCCGCACTCGAATTTGAAATACGAATGCGCTCGCAATCACCCCGGGCTCGGTTCGTTAATCCAAATTAACGATTTTTCTGTCGCGTCGTAATTAAATGTTACGCCTAGCGAATTCATTATTCACGTCGCTAACGAATTAATTCTAAATTAATTCGTTCGCCCGAATTAAAATCTAATTTTAATACTGCTCGTCGAAATCTAATTTCGTTTAATAGATCGAATATATTAATTTAATCGATTAATGATTTTATTAGGTCATATACATATATTCAGCCGGGATTGGGGGGGGGGAATTAATTCTTCTTCAGGGCAAAAAAAGAGAAGTCTCGCGGGTGTGGCCGTAGTAGTAGGAGCCCTGGTGGGTTCTCCATGCTCATTTTCAAAGTTTCAAGAACCTCTTGTTCTTCTAGCACATATTGGATTTTCCATGCTCAAATTTCATAATTATCGCCATTCAATTTCTCACCCTTGTTGAGTTCAGCATAATGTTCTTTGTTGCGGAAGCCATATTAAAAACACAAAGTTTCTACAGACATTCATGCACAATTGTTAATACTTTTATTTATTTTATCATGAAACGAATTATGTTTATAAAATTCTTCAATGGGGTTGGAGTCAAAAGGCCACTATGTGTCCAATCATCATCCAATTACCCAATGTAAAAATATTTATCAACATAATCAATCAGTAAAATCATTTTCTAAAAAATTACATAAATTCTTAGAACATCTTAATCATGCGACCATTGTACATGACAATCATTGATTTAATTACATAAATTCAAAATCAACATGAAACATTCAAACATATAATACAATATTTACATGCCGTAAAATAACACATCATTACACACAGAAATAACATGAAAGAAATTAATATTTTACGACATAATTTTCCCAGTTGTAGAGTCCCAACTCATATATGTTTTTGGATACGAATCCTCAAACTCTTTGGGTAACTCGTAATTGATCTTGGACAGCCATGGAAAACCTATAGCAAATTTAGGATCCTTACAACGTTTCAGGGACATCGAAGGAAAAATATTATTATTTGCCTTATGCCGTAGATACTGAACCGCTAACCTCTCAATGGCTTTATTATAAGGAACATGTTTTTCCTCACGTTTTACTAATATCCAAATACGAGTAAATTGTTTTTTGCCATATCTTGGGGAGAGTGTTTCTCAGTAATCTGAATCTATTCGGCTGTCCTATCCAATTACCTGCCCAGATAGACTCCTGTAACATGTTATTGAAAGTGATGATATGCGAAATCATATCATCGCTTTCACTCATTCGATATTATCCATTTCCATCAACATGTCTGATATCATCTCCCGGTCTGTGGTGTCGTAATCATTTTTGCAATTCTTCGAATAATCGCCATGATTTTTCTGCAACAAATACAAGAAAAAATCAATACAATGAAACACAAAGTTACATTGACTAAAATAAACATCACAAAGATATTTATCATAAACACAAAGTTTATATGATAAAACAAATTTATCATGATCGATTAATACAATATGCAAAAAGGATTAGACATTTAACCATGACAGATCGGAATTACCGAAGCAAACCGATACAGACATGACCAATACGAGCCTCACAGATTTTCACGCGCCAACCACGCGCCCCAGGAGTGGTTCACGCGCCTCCACGCGCCGGTCACGGGCTCACACTCGCGCTCACGCGCCTTCACGCGCCGGCCAGCCTCGGCCAAGTCACACGCGCAGACGACATGTCGTCCGCGAGTTCTGTAGTTGTATGACATGTCGGTTGTTATTTATAGATTGAACCGACTTGTCGGTTGTGTAATACTTGGACGACATGTCGTCCAATCGACCTATAAACGTACGACGTGTCGTACGGTAAAAGCGGACGACTTGTCGTCCTCTTATCTAAATAGCGGATGACATGTAGTTTGGAAACGCGGCATTCGTACGACATGTCATACAGACAACGGACGACTTGTCGTCCTCGTCTCTAAAGACCGGATGACATGTAGTACAGATCTTCTGGGAGTGTTTTTCTGGGTAAAAACAGATTCATCTAGCCAACTTCTAGGGTCCATATCTTTCTCAATTGTAATCCAAATTAAGCAAATGATATACCAAATTGAAGATCTCATAACGTAGTTTTCAAAACATATTTGAACATGCGATTATCAATTTTTTACAGAGAGTTATTACGGCCCAAAGTTGGAGAAAAATCATTTTTTAAAAACAAAAATCAGAAACATTTTCAACATTTTTCATGCTTGTTCATGCAATTTTTGTGTAATCCAACTAGAATACATGCATTTAAGCTACTGATACCAATGTTAGGAAACATAATCCCTAATATATTTACATGTTTGTCCTCTTAGGATCTAACCATACATGTATTACTAGTCCTAGATTTATTTACATGCTAATTGAAATAAATCTATACTAACCACAACACAATTGCATACCTTTTATACTTGTAGAGACCTCTTAATCAAACTTAATTGATTGCTTAACTCATTAAGCAAATGGTCTTATTTATAGGAGGAAATCAAGTCACTATTCATTGATTACTATTAATCAAATAATTAGGATGCAAAATGACATTTTCTAATCCTTCCAAAAATGTTTACCATCATGGGTGTATCATTTGTTCCCCATTTAACATTTTACTAATTGTTGTTACTTAACAACTCTTGTTGTTACTTAATTATTTGATTAACAACCCTTGTTGTTTACTTAGTAATGAAATGATTACTAATTGTTGTTATTTAACAACACCCACATAATTAGCTTAATAATTCCAAGATGAAATTATTACTAATTGTTGTTATTTAACAACACCAAATAATTAACTTAATAATTTCCAATGAAATTATTACTAATTGTTGTTATTTAACAACATCAAATATTAACAACATTAATTTCCAACACAAATCAATACCCAATACCTTCAAATTCTAAGGTGGAGATTAATGTTCAAAGTTCCGACATTGTATTTTTGCAAGAGATAATTCATTGAGACTTCAAAGATTTTGAAGAAAGATGCTTAGTGCGGATTCATAGAATTCTTCGGGTTATTACAATAATGAGAATTGAGTCGGCAAAGTTGTTGTTTAAGATTTTTTCACCATCCCTATAAGTCTTTCTCATATAGTGAATTCGGACGGTAATCTATACTCGAAGTGATTTTTCTCTACAAAAAGTTTTCCATTTCGTAATAAAATCTCATATTTATTTGTTTTACTTTCGTAATGTATTTTGTGTTTGATTATTTTTCTACAATTTACTGTTGAGTCTTTAGAGAATTTGATTTCTTTCCGTAATTACTCTAACTAGGACGAGTCTTAAAAAAAATAGGTTTTTCATTTTCGCGGGCTACACCTATTCTCCCCAGGTGTACAAGATCAGAACATTGTATATTTTCACTCTTAAAGGAATCATCTCAGAATTTTCCATGCGATTGAAGCCATCCCATTTATGTTACCAGAAAAGAGTTCCTGATTGAACCAATCATCAAACAAGGTAGTAACCATATATTGAAGTGGTGCCCTCTTTCTTTTATTATCTTTGCACAATTTATTGAAAGTGCAATCAGATTAATGAGTACACGATACAAAGTGCTTGTACATGCATGTATCAATTAATAGCCTGCCTTTAAGTGACACGTGTGTTTCCACTGGAAGGTATATATATTAAGATTATCTTTCTGAAATTGACTAGTTTGCCTGTTTGATATAAAATCTTTAGTCATGTTTTGTGATGAAATGGTGGTTTAGGGTAGTCCAACTTCGAATTTATATGTTGTTAAATTTTGTTGTTATTACAAGTCTAAACCCACTTAAAACGGGTCATTTTGTGGTTATGTTTTGAATACTCTAATTTGTTCTGGAATATTAAAATTTTAAACTGCACTATGATCATGGGCGGCTTACAAATAGATGGAGAAAGTTTGGATTTTAACTAGGTTCAATGTAAAGTGTCACTTAAATTATATGGAAATTCTTGAACTTCAATAAGAAAGGTATAATCACATGTTTTTTTCTTATAAATTAAAAAGCCACTTCAAGTAACCTTTTCAGTTGTCCACTTGAGACTGTAGTGGAAGTGTGGTAAGAATATATTTCAGTTCTTTCTTAGTTTAATTTGAATATATATACGACTCAATGTCATCCCATATAATATCTAGTCAGCCCAATATTAATTGATGTAGAATAGATCTAACTAATTAAAAATAATTAGTCTAATAAATAGGGTTGTCCAACCCACATATAAGTATTTCCCCACATTACACCTATCCAACGTGGGATATGAGATGACTATTATCGGCTGTATCAAAGCTATTATCCATATTGGATCCCATATGTACCTGTCTTCAAATAAGCTTGTTTTCAAATATGCTTGCTCTTATCCCTTATGAAATGGTCTTCAAGTATGCACCAGTGCACAAATGGTGGTTCCTTCCACAGTACTTTTAATAATTTATGCTTCATGTTGGTGATCTTTTATTATGCAAACACTCCTTATATCAGTATCAATGTGATAGTATTACATGGATACTGGGGGAAAAGAATTAATAATCAAAGGTATCTGGATGATGACATTAGGTGCATATTAACCTCCAAATAGGTAGAAAATAGTACATATATAATTCATAAGTGTGACAAAACCGAAATTATTATCTCATTAAGTTCAGTAAAATTTAAATTTCTTTTTATGATTTATACACAGGCCAACTTATATTTTTCTCGACCTCGCTAGATATTTGATAACACACCATATGTTCTCATTTTCTCACCTGGTCACTACGTTGTTGGCACTTATTCATATATATCGATCAGGTTTTTAAAAAAAAAACCATAGTGGCAAGGCCACTTTCCAGGTTTAACCAATGAAAATGCTTCAACCTTCAACTGTTTTTGCAAATAAATGAACCCAGAAAATGCTCATCAGCAGGTCATCAGAACTTGGCATTCACTTGCACAAACTATGGGCCACATTCTCTTCTCATACTCCACAATGCCCTTCATTTTCGTCTTGTGTTTGTTTCCCCTAATTGGTTCCTCTTCTCCTTACGTCGAGGTTGAAATACCCTGCCCCTCCTTGCAAATTATTGTTAGGGATGGTGTTCGGGCAGCTTTGAAGAATGATAATAGAATGGCTGCTTCCCTTCTTCGGTTGCACTTTCATGATTGTTTCGTCAATGTATAAGTCTTGATCTCAATCTCATTAATTCTTCTTTCCTCATCATCCTTAAATCCTTTCCATTACAATGAGAGTGACGTAATCTTGTTAGAGATTCAGTGTCGAACTGAATTTGTATTGAACATTGATTCGATTGGTATAATTTATAAGTAATACGCGTCCCACGTGAGTCTCATTTATCTCTTGATTTAATGCTCAAAACAAACTTAGCTTCCTTTTTTTTTTTTTTTAAATAATTCTACTAAGGAATATTACATATATATAGCATGAATGATTTATTTAAGTTCTTGTGGTAGCCAAAAGATTCTCAACTTCCTTTTCGATTTTTACTAAGATTGTTCATGATTTCCTGTAATTTTCCTAAAGTAATTGAACTGGAGTGGGAGAGTTAGAATCAAAAAGATGATTCTTAATTCACTTCTAAAATTTTACTAAAATTTTTACACTAAATTTTTTTTTCCTATTTGATAATTTACATCGGGTATAGTAACATTACTGTTAAGCATGTCCATAGTAATTTTGTTTTGACTTCACTTACAAGTAGAGCTTGAGATCATACTTTTTTTCCTCTTTAATTTGGTACACAGGGTTGCGATGCCTCAATCCTTCTAGATGACACGGATGACTTCAATTCGGAGAAAAACGCTCGGCCAAATCGTGATTCGGCTCGAGGATTTGAAGTCATTGACAGTATTAAAGCTGATGTTGAAAAAGCTTGCCCATTAACTATTTCATGTGCTGATATTTTGGCTCTTGCAGCTAGAGATGCTGTTTCTTTGGTAAATTATATTGTCTTAGAACTCGGAAAAAAGGAACCGACTTTCCATTAACCAATCGAATTTGGATTCAGTGTTAAGTTGTGTTTTGCTAATTAGTTTTTTAAATAACAATGAACTGTTAAGATTTAATTACATATAAATTAAAAATTTTAGAACAAAACTCAGCTCAATAACAAATCTCAGTCTTAATATTAATCTTCTTTGCCCTAAATTTTTGGTTTAGTCCGGAGGCCCATTCTGGCCAGTCGAGTTAGGTCGCCTGGATGGATTAACAGCAAATGAGTCAGCAGCTAATGAATTGCCATCACCTTTTGGGCCTCTTGATAACATCATTGCCCAGTTCTTAGCAAAGGGTCTTGACATAAAGGATGTTGTAGTCCTCTCAGGTTTGATTCTTCCCTTCCTTTTTCATTTTGTTTTTTATCTATATTTTAAAATCTCATGCTGTCTCTAGGAAGTTTATTTGAAATCAGAAAGCTTTCCTAGACTAGTCGAGCTATTTAAGATGGAAGCTTGAATAACATACCAGAAATGATACTTGAATGTTAAATGAGTTTCTAAATGTATGTGGTCCCTATTGATAAAAGCGAGATTTTTTTGCCTTATTTATAACAATGAATGTTAATTTTTCTTAAATTTGGAGGTCCAACTATCCACTTATGTGTACTGTCCCAGGGTCACCTTATTATGACCAAGATTCCCTCAAGATCTAAGCTTCTTTTACATATCGGTGACTAGTGATCTAATCTCAATCATACGATCTCTATTGAACGAGTGAAACATGATCTTTAAAAGCTCAAGATAGCTTAGGTCAGGAGAGGATAGTTAAATCTCTAGTATATGAATCATGATTATTACATGCAGAAACGCAGTCAAAACATTGATTCGGTAGGGGAAAATTTTAATTTTCACAAAAAAAAAATGTCAGATATTCCTTATTTTAACGGAGATAAATCAAAATTATCTCATTAATAAACCTCATTTTTCATTAAATTATCATATATATTTTAATAAATTTTTGGTTAGGTGACTCCACCACTGATTACATCTGATTAAAAAGTTCATTGGGCTGGCATGATTTGCATGGGACTTGTACAAACAAAGCTTAGGTGATGCAATGAAATAATTCTTTGATACTTTTATTCTTTTTACAGGAGCACACACTATAGGCTTTGCTCAATGCATCACCTTCAAACACAGACTCTTCGACTATAAAAACTCTGGCCAGCCTGACCCTGCACTGGATTCTTCTGCCCTGCCAAATTTGCAAAGCACATGTCCAAACCAAGAAGATTCAGACAGCAACCTTGTTCCTCTTGACTCCTCAAGTGTTTACAGATTTGACAACGCCTATTACACAAACCTTGTTAAAAACACAGGCCTTCTAGAATCTGATCAAGCACTAATGGGGGATCCAAGGACTGCTGCAATGGTTAAGGCTTATAGTTTGTGCCCATATCTTTTCTCTAATGATTTTGCTGCATCAATGGTGAAGATGAGTAATATTGGAATACACACAGGGGAAGATGGGCAGATTAGGAAGTCATGTAGGTCTGTTAACTAAGTAGGTGCCTCTAATGTTACTCTCTTTTATGGGACTTCTGTAGTTTAATTAATTTCTTAATTAGGCCATCAACATATATATAATCTGGCCCGTTTATATATACATGTCTGTTAACTACGTAGGTGCCTCTAATATTACTCTGTTTTATGGGACTTCTGTAGTTTAATTAATTATCTTAATTAGGCCATCAACATATAAATAACCTGGCCCGTTGTAGGAGCGAAGCGGGGTTTACCGCTATACCTATGACGTTAGCGACCACTATATTGTTGGGCTCGCAACCCGTAAAGAGTACGGATAATCTCGCGGGGAGACTAACTAGAGAATAAGGGAGTTGCCACCCGATATGAGACATCGGGAATGATTTAATGCCGCACTACACCCCCTCCCAAGGTCCAGGATGGTCCCTTACTGATACTAGTATAATATTTACGTTTAAAGGAAGTATCCCCATATCTAATAATGCAAGATTATACAATTTCGATTTAAAGTAACACATAAGGAGCAATCATGAAAGTAAATGTGATAAACAAACATAGTATAAATGTACGAAATCCAAAATACATGAACGAAATTACGACAATAATAACAAGATAATTAAAACGATGAACATGTTACAATAACAGATAACAAGGCTGATAAATCAGTGTAAAAACATGTTCTCGGTGAGCCTGGCCTTTGAGGGGCCTGGCCAGATGTAGCCATGGTCGACCGAATATTCTTATCAATGTCCGGCCGGACTCGTTGGACTTCTGGCTGGATGGCTGTGTATTCTAGAATCATATGACCATAATACAACGAAATGAACATTATTATCACTTTAATAAATCAGATAGTGTGTTTGAAGTGGGTCTAGCCTTGAAAAGGCCTGGCCGGAATGACATAGGAGTTTGACCAGACTTATGGAAAGGCAGGCAGGATATTCCATGCAATTTTAGAGGCATAACATCATTATAACAGTAAGCAAATCATCCCAAATGAAACAGTCATCTACAGCAGTTTTAAGTGATCCAATCAACTTATAGGCAGTAGTAGGGTTAACATAAGATTCTAAATCATGCATAATGGCAACAAATAAAAGGAAATGACCATCTTCCCCGTGGTACGTGAAATTATATCCCAAGTGCGGACCATACAACTATCCATTCAAAATCGGCTATGGAACTTATGTTTGGGTTTCTATCCGATATACCATTGGTGAATCATACGGCCGGATATATGTATGTCTCGGAACATCCGGCCAGATCTACGATGGATCAGGCCGGATATCCTTCACGATCCAGAAAGTAGAATAATCATAACAATATGCTTGAATCTCTGATCTAACTAATATAATGGTAAACATTACAGCAAATACTTAAAAGAACTACACATGAAAAAGGCTAATAAATATGATGGCAAGGTATACATAAAGTAAAATATGCAAACAAATACTATTGATAGGATATGAGAATCATATCCTCCGCCATGTCTTCGGGGAAGCCTGGACTGATGTGATATTTATGGGAATGTCCTCACCATTTCTCTCTCTAGTTTTAAGATCTCATTGTTTTCTTTCAGAGTTCTCCTTCAATGATTCTAGGTTCAGTCCTTCATTTTTAGGTGAAATAAGTCCTTTTTAAATAGTGAGTGAATGGGTTATGGAAATGGAATGGATAGGCATGACCCATTCCATCTCTCTTGTCTATCTGTAACGTTAACAATATGTTGTCAATTACAACTCGATGTACATCTGGCCGGATGTGTATTTTGAAATATATATCCGGTCAGAATTAATCAAGCCTGTGAATCAAGTCTTCATGATCAACACATGTGTTGACCACTTTAATGCATGTCCGGGCAGTTATTAAATTTGAATTGTATGTCCGGCCAGACTCAATCAGATCTCGTGTCTTCAGTAATTGACAATCTGCTCACTCAATGACAATTGTTGTCTGGTCAGATTTAAGATCTTCAAGGAATATCCGGTCGACTTTTCTGGCTAGAGTTGAGGTTGCCCAGACATAGGTGATGTCCGATCGGTTTTTGGCTTTATTCTCTAGAGTTCATTTCCTTTCCGACATTCATTATTACAACTCCCCAATTTTGAGAAGGTTTCCCTGTAAGAGACTCATCATTGGACTGTGCATAAAAATACAATGTTTACAGTCGCCCCTACTTTGGTAGCCTTGTGCAGTGTGTTACAGTCTCATGTCTATCAAAGTCATGTATGTATTTTTACGCACCTAGCTTACCGGGCCTCACCAGACTCACCTAATTTTTGTAGTAGGTTATGGATAAGTAGACTCTTAGATCCCACGATCCATTGATCGGTGAAAAGTTGAAGCTGTGCACTTGGGCCCTCGATGCTCGGATTGGTTAAGGTGAATATGAGCGTTTTAGTCCTTCGGTGGCTGTGAGAGTTGAGATGAAAATGGGCACTCGGATCCATTGATGGCTTGTTAGAATTGAGAAATGCCTCGATCTCTACTCTAGTTATTGATGGACCCACAGGTCTCTCATTACCTCGATCGGTACTGAGATGCCTCGATCTCTACTGTAATGATTAATGGACCTGCATGTCTCCCGATGCCTCTATTGGTAGTGAGATACATCGATCTTTGCTACAGTGATTGATGGACTCGTAGGTCATCTGATGCCTCAATTAGTAATGAGATGCCTCGATCTATGCTCTGATGGTTGATGAACCCGCAAGTCTCCCGATACCTCGATCGGTAATGAGATGCTTCAACCTCTACAATGCAGATTCTGAATATGCTAAAATATATCTGGTCGGATGTGATTTCTTCACTTATGTCCGGCCGAATATCATTGCAATCTATGTCCAGCCGGACATGCCTCATGAGTACCAAATGGCATGCATCATTCCTATTCGCCACCGACGTTCTAAAAAAATATCTACCTCAATTTCTTTTTCCTTTGACTTCCAACGCCTTATTTGTCTCTTCTCATACTCACATGGAATTCCCAGTTCTAGGATTGGTTTTCCTATCACCTTGTATAACTCCTTGAAGTGCTAGCTCACTTGAATTTTTGAAACAAAAATTCTATGTTGGAGGGAGAAGCTCTCGGCATTGCTTGGAAAGGGAGATAGAGTTTTTCTTTTTTGGTTGTGTATTTGATTTCAAAAATCAAATTATGATTTACCAAAAATTCAAGTTGGTATATGTCATTCCAAATGACAAAATGTGTTGGATTTGGTTGGAGTATTTTACAAGTTAAACCAAGTATTCACTTAACCAAATAACAACTTCCATCACTAGTCAAACTTGTGATGTAAGACAAGTGGCTCCCACCACTTTTAAATTCTGAATTTAAGTCGGCTAATCCAACACGCAACTTCGCTCGGGCCCGGGTTCGTTTAATTCCGAAATAAACGAATTTTCCGTTACGACATAATTAAATCCAATTTAATTAAATAATTATGCCTAGCAAAATTATTATTAAAGTCGCTTACGAATTAATTCTAAATTAATTCGTTCGCCCAAATTAAAATATAATTTTAATTCCGCATTGAAATCTAATTTCAATAATATATCGAATAAATTATTTAATCGATTAATTCCAAATTAATTGTTCCCTCTCTTCTAATCGAATTTTATCCCAGATAAATTCTTGCCGTAATTAATCACATATTGATTTTCTCTATCTTATAATTAATCCTAGATTAATTTTGTTCGAGTCAAACGTCATCGGTGAATCTTTGGGAAGCGACCCATGAGATTCTTGGATATGTTGGCAGTAAATCCGGTCATTGGACTATTCGAACACGTGTGTACCCCGTACCACGTTCTTACCGATTTACAAGACATGATTGGCTTCTAGCAAAGCACCGTGCCTACCCAATTCTCCAGAAATATTCTTTTAAGGAATACATAATCTTTATCAAGCGTAGTATACTAAGTATTGCGTATTTCGATCCAGTATTGGATGTCACATGCTAGGCCTGGGGCTAGAATTGTGTCTGCCCCGTACGATGCATATATCAGATCACTAGCAACTAGTCTATTTAATCGGATAATCATGACATTGTCATATTATCCCGATAGTTGCAACATATTAGAATACCAGTTCTGTTTTCATGCGTGATCATCATCTCCATATGATTGAAGTGATACTTCCATCTTGACATCACACCCAATACACTACGATTCTCAATAAACCCAAAAGAGGCGTACACAGAATCTGTTAAAGCCCCGGACGACCAAAACCAAAGCGTACTGATTGTCGCAAGTATTAGCGATGCAAGTCTCAGGTTAATACCACATACACCTACCCTGATTCGGATTCCCATAGAAACATAGTCATACTACCAATGGGATTCCGAGGGTCTATCCAGAGCGAAGCTGTTTCCGTACCATCGGCAACATATCCTCATATTATACTTGCATGAGTATCCAATACCCAAATATATGAGAACTATGTCGTTACGCTTCTATAACGCGCATAAGTGCAATACTAGTCTATTTTGCATTATCGATGTCCAGTCTCGATAATACTACGACTATGGATATTTAATGATTAAACCTTACGTGGATTGATATTGTCTCATATCTTATTAATCTGTAACTAATCATAAGGATTTTTATCATTTATTTATTCAAGTAATCTAATTAAAAAAATGATAAAATAGCAATTTACTTTGTCACATAGTTAATTTGTACAAAACCACAATGTCTTTTACAAATAGTGATGCTATGGGTCATAATTATCCAACAATCTCCCACTTGGCCTATAGCCAATCACTCAAGTATCTAACACCTGAACTATGTACATGTCGCTCAAACTTTTGCTGAGAATAGCCTTCGTCAGCGAATCTGCAATGTTGTCATCTGATGCGACCTTCTCGATCTTCACATCGCCACGATGTATGATCTCACGAATCATATGGAAAACATCGAAGTACATGTTTGGATCGTATGAGACTCGCCTACCTGCATATAGCCTCATATTGTCACAATACAAGGAAGGGCTCAGCTGCTAACGGACCTACTCTTAATCCAGAGAATTCCGGATCCAAACTGCCTTTTTGCTGCTTCAGCTGTAGCGATATTCCGCTTCTGTTGTTGAATCGGCAACAGTCTCTTGCTTGGAAGATTTCCAGCTCACTGCTCTGTTGTTCAAATAAAATATGTACCTGGATTGTGACTTACAGTCGTCTTTATCATTTTGGAAACTTGCATCAGTAAACCCAGTTACCTCAAGTTCTCCATCTCCATAGATTAAGAAAGCATCCTTAGTTCGTCTAAGATACTTAAGGATGTTCTTAACCGTAACCCTGTGACCATCACTTGGATCGACCTGATAGCGATTACACATGCTCAAAGCATAAGAGACATCAGGTCGCGTACATATCATGGCATACATGATCGATCCGAATGCTGAAGCGAATGGGATCCGACTCATGTTGTCTCTCTCATCTTGAGTTTAGACGCCATGTGACACTAGAAGTAGTCCCATCTTGGACTGATCCATGTTGAATCTCTTCAACACTTTGTCAATATACAAGCTCTGGGAGAGTCCAAGCAGCTTTCTAGATCTATCCCGGTAGATCCTTATTCCTAGAATAAAAGTTAATTTTCCTAGATCTTTCATGGAGAATTTTAATGAAAGCCAAGCTTTCACCGATTGTAGCATAGGAATGTCATTGCCAATAAGCAATACATCATCAACGTAAAAGACAATGAATGTCAGTGCGCTCCCACTAACCTTCTTATATACATAAGGATCATCCTCGTTTTGAATGAAATCATATTCTTTTATGATCTCATCAAAACGTTGGTTCCAAGAATGCGATGCTTACTTCAATCCATAAATGGATCGATTTAACTTGCAAACCTTGTTTGCATATTTTGGTACGAAAAAACCATCAGACTGTTGCTTATAAACATCCTCCAAAAGGTTTCCGTTAAGGAAAGCGATTTTGACGTCCATTTTCCATATTTCATAATCGAAATATAAAGCAATAGCAAGCATAATCCGAATGGATTTAATCATAGCAACATGTGAAAAAGTTTCATCGTAATCGACACCATGTCGTTGACGATACCCTTTCGCTACAAGCCTAGCTTTGTACGTTTGTATGTTGCCATCCATGTCAGTCTTCTTCTTGAAGAACCATTTACATCCAATAGGCTTTAGGCCTTTTGGTGCATCAACCAGTGTCCAAACTTGGTTGGAATACATGGAATCCATTTCGGACTTCATGGCTTCTTGCCATAAAGCTGAGTCGATATCTTGTATCACTTCCTCATACGTAGTCGGCTCATTACCCTCAATAAATTAAAATCTACGTGAGGTGAGATCAGAAACCCATACCTCTCAGGTTGTTTTCTGACTCTTTTCGATCTACACGGTTCTTATGTATTAGAAGATTGTGGTATAGTCTCATCACTGATGAACTGTTCGTGTTCCGGTAAGGAATCGGTGCCAGGAACAGTATCACTCCGATTTTCATCGAGTTCTACTTTCCTCCCACTTACCACTGCATTTAGGAATTCCTTTTCGAGAAAAACCGCATGTAGAGCAACAAATACCTTGTTCTCTTGTCGGTGGTAGAAGTAATATCCTTTGGTTTCCCTATGATAACCTACAATAGGCACTTATCCGATTTGGGTTCTAGTTTGGTACCATCCAAACGTTTAACGTATGCCCAGCATCCCCAAATCTTCAGGAATGAGAAACCCGGTTTCTTTCCTGTCCATATTTCATATGGAGTCTGTTCAAAGACTTTGATGGAACCTTATTCAAAATAAGTATTGCATTGTTCAATACATATCCCCAGAAGGAAATTGGTAGCTCAGTGCGACTCATCATAGACCTTACCATGTCCAACAAAGTTCGGTTTATCTGTTGGGACACACCGTTTAATTGAGGTGTTCTGGGAGGAGTCCACTGTGAAAGAATACCATACTCTTTCAAGTAATCTAGAAACTCATTGCTCAAGTATTCTCCACCACGGTCCTACCGTAATGTTTTAATACTTTTATCGGTCTATTTTTCTATTTCATGTCGAAACTCTTTGAATTTCTCAAAGGTTTCCGACTTGTGTCTCATAAGATACACATAACCATAACGCGATGCATCATCCGTAAAAGTTACGAAGTATTCATATCCACCTCTAGCCTGGCTAGACATGAGCCCGCATACATCACTATGAACGAGGGCTAACAATTCGGTGGCACGTGCACCTTTACCGGTAAAAGGTGTTTTAGACATTTTGCCTAATAAACAAGATTCACAGACGTAATATGAATTTAGATTAAATCCGTCCAAGTATCCACTCTTCGAAAGTGTGGATATACGAGTCTTGTTAATGTGTCTCAGACGACAATGCCACATATAAGTTTCATCTTTGTTACTTAATTTAAGCCTTTTGTTTGTCATATTATATGTTTGAGATTGATTTATATTTAGAATATAAAGACCATTATTTACATCAGCACTGCATATCTCAAAATCATTTTTATAAACAAAACACCTGGTGTTTCTGAATACAAAAGTGTACCCACATTGGGTCAAACAAGATACAGATATAATGTTTCTAGTCAAACTATGTACATAATAGCAGTTTGATAAATTAAGTACATGCCCCAAGGGCAGTTCCAAAATATAAGTCCCAACTGCCAAAACGGAGACTCTAGTCCCATTTCCAACTCGGAGGTCGATCTCTCCTGAAGCCAGTATCCTGCTAATCTGCAGATCCTGTACATCAGTACATATATGAGTACCACAACCAGAATCAAAAATCCAATTTTTAAAACTACAAGTAGACATGTTTATCTCTATAACAAACATATCTAAAGCCGGAGCCTTGCCCGCCTTCACTTCCTTCATGTGCGGCTTGTACTCACGGCAGTCACACTTCCAGTGACCCTGTTTCCCACACTGCAGGCAGACATCTTGGGATTTTTCATTTGTCTTCCCAGAAGACTTTGATAATTTGGCCTTGCCCTTTATCTTCTCTTCTTCTTCACACCTCCAGTAGCCTTTAGCCAAGCCTTGGCATTCTGAGATGTCGAAGCGAAGTGCGTCTCGCACTTCTTGCCTTTTAAAAGCTCTTTTTCTGCCTCTTTCAGCATTGCCATCAACTCTCCAATAGTCTTCTTTTGGTTCATCATATTGTAGTTCATAATGAACCCGCTCCAGCTGTCAGGAAGAGACTGTAAGATCAAATCTATGGAAGTCTCAGCCTCAAAAGTTATGCTTAGTTGACCTAGTTGTTCGATGTCAACAATCATCTGTGACACATGGTGCTCAACAGATGTACACTCTGACATACGAGAGCGAAAGAGCTTCTTCTGCAACTCGTACTTCTACGATCTAAGGTTAGATCGGTGAAGGTCCTTCAATTTTGCCATCATAGTATATGGATCCAACCCCTTGTTCTGGCGACGAAATTGAGGGGTCATTCCAGCGAGCATGACGGATTGAGCAGTTGAGTTGTCATTACTGTGAGTCTTCCAAAGCTCAAGCTCAAGCGATTGCTCAATTCCGGGCTTAGGCCCTAGAGGTCTCTCTCATATAGAGCATCTTCTCGGCCCCAAGACAATCCTGAGGTTCATATCCCAGTCAGGAAAGTTCGCACCATTAAAGACATTTTCGCCCATGATAATGTCTCTAACGTTGATCTTTCCGGCCATCTTAATTGCAATAGTCTAACTATTTAATTAACGATTTTGGGTACAGTCCAACTGTTACAATAAAAATAATAAAATATTAGTCCAACTAATAATATATAAAATGACGAAAATAATTTGAAAGCGCGTATTTTGGCAAGTATTTGAATGAAATTGCAAATTCAATACTGGCCTCCCACTATTTTTCGGCGAGCCTCTAACCCTCTGTTGAGTACTCGGGAAACCTAGTTTCCTAGTGGGTTAGGATCCCGTTAAATAACAGACAACCTTGACTTTGGCCAACAAGTTGTATGGAACTTAACTAGGTAGATCTCTAAGATCAATTGGATCTCATCGAATTCCCAGATCCGGTAGATGGACCTTCAATTCCGAAACATATATCCAATATATGTAAATATATCCAATATATTTCCTAATATTTTCCTCTGAATCAACTAAGCCTTGGCTTTGGCTCAACAAGCTTAATGATTCCAGTTAAGCGGGACCCATTGACAGTGGGAAAGCTTCGTAATCCATGTCGATGAACAAGAAGTGACATTGACTTTGGCCAACAAGTCATAACCGCCCAAGACATGTGATATAGAACAAAGCTTTCGTGGTTCAAACACATCCGCGATGGACATTGATCTTGACTTTGGCCAACAAACCAATGCCAATCTTGGATCTTGAGAGAGAACCACTCAATGGAAGGAAAATGATTAATATTGTATTTAGGGTTTTTCGCATAAATTGGCAACCAATTTATTATCTTTGATTAGGTCTCATCATACACCATTAAGCATGCATTCTAAAAGCATATTAAGGCGCGAAATAAATAATAATGATATGTGGATGGATATTTAACAAATTGTTCCTAGAACAAATCTCTCAATTTCCTTTCTTCCGCTAGCACTATTCTAACTTCTACCCAATTACATAATATAATAAAGAAACCTCATTTACATTGAGGGGAATTGGTGAGAAGAGAAGTACAAAGAGTCAATAGATATAAGGCTGGACACGCAGGTCCAATTTAATAAATTTTAAATTTATTACAACAATTTCCAAAATTACCATTTCCCATCTAATATCCATGTGATATACATTATTCATACAATACATCCATTTATGTGTGTATTCACACAAAACATGTTATTCAATCAATCTAATCCAATTAATTAATCTTTGAATTAAGTGATCATCCAATGTTAAAACAACGATTTGATTTGCACGAGTCCAACTCGTTTTAAGAATAAGTACTAAAAATGCGTATTCTTGAATTATATCGAACTACAATTTTAAATCCAATTTAATTTGTATTCAATACTAATTCGTATTTAATTCCAAATTAAACAATTACACTTATTTATGTGCCTTTTAGACTTAGATTCTAAATCCAATCTAAATGGGTCTCAAAGGCTAATTAACATCCAATGTCAATTTAATTAAAGTCCAATGGGCTTTTAATTAATTCTTAAGGCATGGACTTTGGCAACCAAAGCCCAATAAGGAATCACCATTTGCCATAAAATCAATTTTGGCCCATTAGGCCCAATTAAATATTTAAAGGCCCAATTATTATATTTGGTCTTTATGGAATAGTTTTAGGCCCAATTTGGATCAAATCCAATTATCCTAAATCAAGCTTGGCCCAACCAAGCCCATTAAGCCCAAATACAACAATATTAGCCCAATTCAAAATTAAAGACTAATTTTAATTAATACAAAATTCCAAATTTCACATTAATTTTAATTAAAGTGTAATAGCCATAATTAATTAGTTAAACCAATATTTCCAAAACACCAATTAAACTAATTAATCATGCTTTAATTTAATTCAATTAATGTCCAACACAATTGAAGCAAAATCAATCAATTTCATGCTTAGGTATTCACGGTAATTTGCATAATTAATATCCAATTTTGATTTCAATCAAATTAAATCAACAATCAATATACACATCATGCTTTAAACACATCCAATGGTCTAAAATCAAAAAATCACCATGATACATTCTTAGGGTAGATTCGGCCAAGCCTAGGAATTTAGGGAAAATTAATCTAATCAATTTTTCTCAATTTTAAGATGCATAAATCTAATTCATCATCATCCAAGCTCAACCAAACAAACAATTTGAAGAAATCATGCTCAAAACACAAAAACCCCAAATTAAAGTATATAAACCCTAAACTCATTTCATGCTTAGAAAAGGCTTTGATACCATTGTTAGTGTTCCTAGAACATGCCAAGAATCTCTAATCATGATATGTGTGTGAATACTCAAAGAAGTTGCGGAAAAAACTCGAATACTCAAGGAAGTTGAGGAAAAAACTTACATTGATTGGCTAATAGAATGTAGAGATTACAAAAATTTGTCCTTTGAGAAGAGCTCCAAGTCCTTTCTTTGTGTTCCAAACTCTAGGATTGGTTTCCCTATCACCTTGTATGACTCCTTGAAGTGCTAGCTAACTTGAATTTTTGAAACAAAAATTCTATGTTGGAAGGAGAAGCTCTCGGCATTGCTTGGAAAGGAGAGAGAGTTTTTGTTTTTTTCTTTTTTGTTGTGTATTTGATTTCAAAAATCAAATTATGATTTACCAAAAAATCAAGTTGGTATATGTCATTCCAAATGACAAAGTGTGTTGGATTTGGTTGGAGTGTTTTACAAGTTAAACCAAGTCTTCACTTAACCAAATAACAACTTCCATCACTAGTCAAACTTGTGATGTGAGACAAGTGGGTCCCACCACTTTTAAATTCCGAATTTAAGTCGGCTAATCCAACACGGAACTTCGCTCGATTTCGGGTTCGTTTAATTCCGAAATAAATGAATTTTCCGTTTGACATAATTAAATCCAATTTAATTAAATAATTATGCATAGGAAAATTATTATTAAAGTCGCTTACGAATTAATTCTAAATTAATTCGTTCGCCCGAATTGAAATCTAATTTTAATTCCGCATTAACATCTAATTTCAATTAATATATCGAATATATTATTTAATCTATTAATTCCAAATTAATCGTTTTCTCTCTTCTAATCGAATTTTATCCCAGATAAATTCTTGCCGTAATTAATCCCAGATTATTTTCTCTCTCTTATAATTAATCATGGATTAATTCTATTCGAGTCAAACGTCATCGGTGAATCTTTGGAAGCGGCCCATGAGATTCCTGGATATGTTGGTAGTAAATCCAATCGTCGGACTATCCGATCACGTGCGTACCTCGTACCACGTTCTTACCGATTTACAAGACATGGTTGGCTTCTAGCAAAATACCGTGCCTACCCAATTCTCCAGAAATATTCTTTTAAGGAATACATAATCTTTATCAAGCATAGTATACTATGTATTACGTATTTCGATCTAGTATCGGATGTCACATGCTAAGCCTGTGGATGGAATTGTGTCTGCCACGTATGAAGCATATATCGGATCACTAACAACTAGTCTCTTTAATCGAATAATCATGACCTTGTCATATTATCCCGATAGTTGCAACATATTAGAGTACCAGTTATGTATCCCTGCGTGATCATCATATCCATATGATTGAAGTGATACTTTCATCTTGACATCACACCCAATACACTACGATTCTCAATAAACCCTAAAGAGGAGTACACAGAACCTGTTAAAGCCCCGGACGACCAAAACCAAAGCGTACTGATTGTCGCAAGTATTAGCGATGCAAGTCTCACGTTAAGACCACATACACCTACCCTGATTCGGATTCCCATAGACACATAGTCATACTACCAATAGGATTCCGAGGGGTCTATCCAGAACGAAGCTATTTCCGTACCATCGGCAAATAGATCCTCCTATTACACTTGCTCATCCAATACCCAAATATATGAGAACTATTCTGTTACGCTTCCATAACGCGCACAAGTGCAATACTAGTTGTAGACACTTGCATTTTTGCATGAAAGCCCAATGATGAGCCTCGTATGGAGGCACTACCCGATAAGTTGCGAAAGTCGCGGGAAACAGACGCCGGAAGGGAAAAATTTAAAACTAAATACATCAACAAATTTAAATCGCTAATTGGCCTCGGGTTCGCCCGATTAATCTCTGTTTTAAAATATTAAGCCACGGCCCAAAACCCCCGTACCCATCCAAATCCCATTTCGCACAAGCCCAATCCAAAAATAATTAAAACATTTAAAACACATGTCACAAATTAAATCAAATCAAATCAAATTAAATCAAATCCAAATAAAATTAAATAAATCCCTTCCTAATTTAAATAAATCACTCACCAAATCAAAGATATTCCCCACAAAAAATACACAAATTCTTTCCTAAATAATTTGATTAAATATACCCACCAAAATTACATGATTTATTTCCCTTAATAACTTAACACATCCATTTTTTACTTGATTCATTTCCTTCTTGAAAACCCATGCACAAGGAAACCCTAATACACCATTATAAAAACATGACATATCCCAAACTTCTCTCCCTATGCACATTCTCACGGTAATACAAAAAATAAAACCCTAAGGCTCTCGGCCTCTTCTCTCCATCACTCTCTCATTCGCCTCTCACAAAAAAAACAAAAGAAAAACCTTAGACTCACGCCTCTCTCTCACATCTCTCGGCCTCCTCTATTTCTTCACGACTTCTTCTCACCACTCACCCATGTTCAACACATAGTAGCCGAAACACACAACAAGTCCACACACAAAAACCCTAAGAGTTCACGCCATTTCCCATTTTCCTTGATCTCTCTCTCAGCAAGCAATAAAAGAAACCCTATCTGCTCCTTCTTTCAACACTCACACATGGTCTCTCTCATTCAACACACACACGCACGTCCATTCATCCGTTAAACACTCCACGTGAACCATCAGGCCACGCACACTAGACCATTCACCACTAACCTAAATACACTCGGCCACCCAAACCATCAAAGCCCTTCCATAAATAAACCCTTCAATAAAACTCATCAATGTGAGCAGCCCATACAACCACGACAAACCAAAGCAATATGCCCACCAGCCGACGACAACAACAAAGCAAAATAACCCTCCACCGACCAACCAAAAACCACGGACTGACCATAACAATATAAACCAAAGCCACGCCACACAGTAGCCTTTTGACCAAGCCAACAAACTGCCAGCTAACCACACACACGCCCCTTAGTCACACAAGCCACATGTCCCTTCTTCATACAACAAACACAGCCACACGCAAACAAAAACAGCCCCACGGACAGAAGCAACCAAATTCTGCCATCACCGAACACAAACCAGTGTGAGAAACCGAGTGAGAAAATAGCAGAAACTGCTCCCAAAACAGCGAGCAATCACCCATTAAGCAGTGAGTAAAACAGTCCCAAAATAACCCAAAATAGTCCCTAAATAACCACCCGAAACAGCAGCAAACATCATCCAAAATAGTGAAAAAATAGCAAAAATAGTGAAGAAAACAGAGAAAACGGCAGTGAAAATAGCGGAATAGTGAAGGAAAATCTTGAACCAGATACCAGAAAAGTTACGGAGCATTAACCCTTCCGACGACGACGTAACGCACTTCCCATGAGCATCTTAAAAGGTAAGACCTGAGGGCCCCCCTTTTTTTATTATTTATCTTTTCGGTTATTCTTAGTCGATTATTCACATGCATCGTAGTGTTTTACGTATGGTTTCATTTATGTTGGGTTGATGATTGAGTGCTATCCCTTGCGGTATATCAGATGGAAACCCAGACGTAAATTCCGTAGCCGAATCCGAATGGACGGTAGTGCGGTCTGTACTTGAGATACAACTCCACGTACCGCTTGAGGAACTTTCAAGCACGTGTTTCATTTTGGTATTTAATTTCATGTTTGTTGTTCTGCTAGCTATTTTCTATGTGTTGTTTCTTTCTTTATGTATTGTTAATCTAATGCGCATGGGCTAACTAGGGTGGAGTAAAGGTCCTTTATTCGAGGGAAATGCTTAAAGGCTACCTTTACCACGATGTTTTGTCGCGCCGGATGAAGTACACTCGATTGAATGTGAAATTTGTTTAATCGGGCATACAAGGTCCCATATTATTTATTTGTTTATTCATGCATTGATAATTTAGTGCGCATGGGCTAACTAGGGTGGTTTAAAGGTCCTCTATTTGAGGGAAATGCCTAAAGGCTACCTTTACCATGATGTTTTGCCGCGCCTTTTATTATGTCATTTACCATTTGCATATCATTGCTTTATTTACGCATGCATTGCATTCTAGTGCGCATGGGCTAACTAGGGTGGATTAAAGGTCCTCTATTCAAGGGAAATGCCTAAAGGCTACATTTACCATGATGTTTTGCCGCGCCGGACGAGGTACACTCGATTGAATGTGAAATGTGTTCAATCGGGCATACGAGGTCCTATATTATGTATTTGTTTATTCACGTATGGGTTTGCGTCATTTCAGATACTATTTTGGTAATCCCGTTCGAACATATTTCTGAACGCTGCACGAACGTATGTATTCCGCCTCAGTCCATTGGAATGCGTTTACGAACGCTACTCGAATGCGCATGCATTTTGTTTTATCATGCATCAGGTCTTATCCCGTTCGAACGCGTTTCCGAACGCTATACGAACGTGAACATTTTATTTACCGTTCGAACGCGTTTTCAAACGCTACACGAACACACATACAGTGAACATATTTCTTTTCATCACATCTCATGCATGTTCGCCTCTTTGGTCATTTCTTTTGCATTACTTAATTAATCATATCATTTCATTATTGACGCTTTTACTGTTATTAATTATTTATATTTCCGCATTTATTTATTTGATATGCTCATGAGATTGTGTGCTCGCTTTTATTATTAATGCCTTTATAGTTGTTATTAGTTACATTATTGCACTTTATTCTTTAATACGTTCATGAATTATGTATTTTGCTTTCATTTTTTTTATTTACGATTATGGGTGTGCAAACTTGCATGTTGCTTAAATTATCTTGTATGTATTGGATGAGATTTGGTTGTACTATTGCATAAATCTATTTGTTTGTTATGTTATATATTTGAGATTTATTTATATTCAAAATATAAATGTTGTTATTCACATCTAACGTGTCTATCTCAATATCATCTTTATATAATAAAACACTTAAGTGTTCTAGGATATAAAGGTATATCCGCAACGGATTATACACTGATATAGAGATAATGTATCACTAGTTACATTATAACAATTTCCAAATTTAGGTACACACCCGAAGGGTCGTTCCTAAAATTAGGTATCTGCGGTTAAAACAGTGACTTTCGACCCGTTTCCAATTCGCAGATAAATCTCAATCTGAAGTCAGTATCCTGCTCATAGCAGATTCTGAACATGAGTGCATATTTATGTATCACACTAAGTATTTAAATCCAATTTTAATACTAGTAGTGAACATATTTATAACAAACATATTTGAAGTCAGAGCCTTGCTCGTCTTCAATTCCTTCATATCTGTTTTGTCCAAACTGTAGTCACGCTTCCGCGATCCCGTTTGCCACAATTTAGGCAGAGATTTTGGGATATGTCCTTTATCTTCCTAGAAGATTATAATGATTTTGCCTTTGCCCTTTTTAACATTCCAGAAGTCTTTGGCCTAGCCTCGGGTTTCTAGAATATCGAAGTGAAGTGCGCCTTGCGCTACTTGCCTATTACAAATTTTGACTTTATCTCCTTGAGAATAGTCATTAACTCTCCAATGGTTATTATTGCAATTTAGTACTTCTAAGATCTAATAGTAGATCTATGAAGATCCTTCAATTTCAGTATCATAGTTTAAGGATCTAATCCTTAGTTCTGATTCAGAAATTAAGGAGTCTACTACGACAAGCTTAATGGATTAAGCACTAACGCTATCATCACATAAATCTTCCAAAGATTATGCTCTACTATTCGCTTAACTCCGGGCTTAGGCTTAATATGTTATTTTATCAAATAAAATAACTTATTAGTTTCCAGGACCATCCTGAAATTATATTCCCAATTTGAAAATTAAACCATTTAAATACATTTTCCCCAGGATTATGTTTTAAATGTCAATCTTTCAATTTTATCTTGATTCTAATAGTCCAACTATTTAATCAACTATTTCAGTACTATTTATTATAATGATTACTATAGTCCAACTATTTAATCAACTATAATTAATAGATTAAAATCAATTATATTGATTACTATAATCCAATTATAAAATCAACTATAAATGAATAGTTTGAATACAGTCCAACTGTTAATTAAAACAACGATTAAATATTAGTCCAACTAACATTTAATTTATTTGACGAATGATATTTGTTTTGAGCGCGTATGGTAAGTAATTAAACGAATATTGCAAATTCAATTCTTGTCTTCCACTATTTTTCGGCGAGCCTCTAACCCTCTTTCGAGTACTCGGGAAACCGTGTTTCCTAGTGGGCTAGGATCCCGTTAAATATCACACAATCTTGACTTTAGCCAACAAATTGTATGATAATTAACTAGGTAGATCTCTAAGATCAATTGGATCCAATCCAATTCCTAGATCAGTTAGGGGGACATCCAAGTCCGAAACATATATCTTATATATGTCAATACATCCAATGTATTGCCTAACCTTTTTCCTCTGAATCAACTAAGCCTTGGCTTTGGCACAACAAACTTAGTGATCTCAGTTAAGCGTGACCCATTGACCATGGAAAGCTTCGTAATCAATGTCGATGGACAAGAAGTGGTCTTGACTTTGGCCAACAAACCATAACTTGGATAAGACACCGATATGGAACAAAGCTCTCGTGATTCAAACGCATCCTCGACGGACAAAGGCCTTGACTTTCACCAACAAGCCAATGCTAGTCTCGGATCTTGAGTAAGAATCACTCAATGGAAGGAAAAACGCTTAATATTTTACGAGGGTTTTTTGCGTGCAAATTGGCAACCAATTTATTATCTTTGTTAAGGTCTCATCATCATACACCCTTAAACATGCATTCTAAACACATAATAAAGCGCGTATAATAAATAATAATGATATGCGGATGGATACTTTACACATTGATCCTAGATCAAATCTCTCCATTTCTCTCTCCCGCTAGCACATGTATTACTTCTACCCGTTACACTACACTTCTAAGGAAACCTCATTTACATTGAAGGGAATAGGTGAGAAGAGAATACAAAGAATAAGGAGGTAATAAGGCTGGACACGCAGGTCCAATTAATAAATTCCAAATTTATTACAACAATTTCTAAAATTGCCCCACCCATCTAATATCCATCCGATATACATTATTCATGCATCGCAACCATGTATTCACACAAGCATGTTATCAATCAATCTAATCAAATTAATTAATCTGATAATTAATGATCATCCAATGTTCAAACAACGATTTGATTTTGCGCGAGTCAAACTCGTTTTGCGAATAAGTACTTAAAGTACGAATTCTCGAATTAAATTAAACTAGAACATTAAATCCAATTTAATATGTATTTAATACTAATCCACCATTTAATTCCAAATTAAATACTACACTTTATTAACGAACCTTTACGACTTAAATTTCAAACTTAATCGCTACGGGTCTCAAAGCCCGATTAATGTCCAACATCAATCTAATTAAAGTCCAATGGGCTTTTAATTAATTTCTTTAAGGCGGGGACTTTTAGTCAACTCGGATCGAACCCAATTACCAAAGTCCAATCCGGGAGTTACCCCATAAGCCCGGAAATCAATTTAGGCCCATTAGGCCCAATTAAACTTTAAAGGTCCATTAGTCGCATTTGGGCTTTATGGAAGCGGTTTTGGGCCCAATTGGATCCAACCAATTTTTCCTAAACCCAACTTAGTACAACCAAGCCCAATAACAACATTACAAGCCCAATTTCACAAAATAGGCCCAAATAATTAAATTACCAAATTCCAAATTCCCAATTTAATTACCAAAGTGTATAACATTATTAATTACCCAAATCAATATTTCCAAAACACCAAATTTGTACAATTAATCATGCTCATCAACATTAAATCATGTCCAACACAATTTAACAAAAAATCAAACCCAAATTCACATGCTTTAGCTCTCGGCAATTTGGGCAATTTGTGTCCGATTCGGTTTCAATCCAATTAAATCCACAATCGACATTAAATCAACATCCTCAATCGTTTCAAGTCATCCAATGATCAACGAAACAAAAATTACCAAGAATTAGGGCACTCAACCATTCGGCCAACACAAGAAATTTGGGGAAATTTGTTCCAACACAATTTCATCAAATTGATCCAATCAACACTTAATTAAAACACATTTAAGCATACTAATTCATCTAATTTCATTAAATCATGCTCAAATTCATTTTACCCAAATTTTAAGCCCTAATCAAATTTCATGCTTTTCAATCGCTCTAATACCATTGTTGGAGTTTCTACGGCCCCAAGGATCGATTATCAAGCAAGAAATAAACATGTGAATACATCACGGAGTTGCGGAATACTCACATCGATCGGTTGAGCGATGCGCGAGGCAATAAAATTTTCTTTTCTGCCCACTGCAGCTCACGACAGTGACTGTTTTTCCATCTTCAAGATTCGGCTTTGCAAGGTTCCATCAAGCTCCAAGCTTCGCGAAATGATTCCAAGCTCATGGGTGGACTTCCCTATCACATTCGCATGACTTCGTAATGTGCTAGCACTCCCGATTTTGCCACAAAATCGCGACTTTTGCTTCCCATTTTTCCTCTTGGCTCTCGGCAGTGAGCTGCCAAAACCAGTGAAGAAAATGCCCTCCATGGGCGTGAGAGAGAAGAAGAATTGAGAGAGAGAAGAGTTGTGATGGTTGGTGGGAAAAAGTGTATCAAACACACTTTGTTTTATTTTTACAAAATCAATTAATTGATTTCCAAACATCAAAACAAATACCAAAATATTTAAATATATTAAATGTTAATCAGCTTTCAAAAAGCTTTCCAACCACTCCCATCAAGTCACATAAACTCACATCAATCAATCAAATCAAGTGACAAGTTTTCACATCACTCAAAGTGACTAACGATTTGACGATTAATGCAACTAATGATTTGACGCTTGATTTGACTTGCGTGCCGCACTCGAATTCGAAATGCGAATGCGCTCGCAAACAATCCCAGGCTCGGGTTTGCTAATTCCAAATTAATGAATTCTGTTGCGACGCAATTTAAATGATTACGCCTAGCGAAATCACTATTCACGTCGCTTACGAATTAATTCTAGATTAACTCGTTGCCCGAATTAAAATCTAATTTTAATTTCGCGTCGAAATCCAATTTCGCTTAATATATCGAATATATTAATTTATCGATTAATTCCAAATTAATCGTTCTCTCTCTTTAAATGATATTTTATCCTAGATAAAATATCTCCGCAATTAATCCCAGATTAATTTTCTATCTCATCTAATTAATCCCAGATTAATAAAAGTGTGAGTCATACGTCATCGGTGAATCTTCGGGAAGCGACCCATGAGATCCCCGGATATGTTGGCAGTAAATTCGGTCGTCGGACTATCCGAACACGTAAGTACCTAGTACTACGTTTGTACTGATTTACAAGACAAGGTTGGCTTCTAGCAAAGCGCCATGCCTACCCAATTCTCCAAAAATATCCTTACAGGAATATAAGGATCTATATCAGGCGTAGTATAAGTAGTATTGCGTATTTCGATCCAGTATCGAATGATCTCCTGCAAGGCCTGGGGCTGGTACAATGTCTGCCCCGTACGAAGCATATATCGGATTACGAGCAACTAGTCTCTTTAATATCGGATAATCATGACCAAGTCATATTATCCCGACGGTTGCAACCTTTTAGAGAACCAGTTCTGTATCCCTACGCGATCATCATCTCCATTTGACTGGAGTGACACTTCCGTCTTGACATCACACCCAACACACTACGATTCTCAATATACCTAGCAGAGGCGTACACAGAACCGGTTAAAGCCCTGGATGACCAAAACCAAAGTATATTGATTGTCGCAAGTATTAGCGGTGCAAGTCTCAGGTTAAGACCAAATACACCTACCCTGATTTCGGACTTCCATAGACACATAGTCATACTACCAATGGAATTCCGAGGGGGTCTATCCAGAGCAGAGAGAAGCTGTTTTCCGTACCATCAGTAAACACAACCTCCTATTACACTTGCATGAGTATCCTATACACAAATATATGAGAACTATGTCGTTATGCCCTCACAACGCGCACAAGTGTAATACTAGTCTTTTATGTATTTATCGATGTCCAACCTCGATAATACTCTGACTATGGATATTTAATGATTTATCCTTCGTGGATTGATACTGTCTCATATCATTCTCAATCCAGGAACAAATCATTAGGACCTCCTATCATTTATATATCTTGGTGATCTAATCACAAATGATAAGAGTGCAATCTCCTTTGTCACATAATTAATTTGTACAACAACACCATGATCTGTACAAATAGTGACGCTATGGGTCATAATTGTCCAACATAAAGTCCATGCCTTAAGAAATTAATTAAAAGCCCATTGGACTTTAATTAAACGACATTGAATGTTAATTGGGCTTTGAGACCCATTTAGATTAGATTTGGAATCTAAGTCGTAAAGGCACATTGAAAAGTGTAGTTATTTAATTTGGAATTAAATATATTGAATTAGTATTGTATACGAATTAAATTAGATTTAAATTGTAGCTCGATATAATTCAAGAATTCGTACTTTGAGTACTTATTCTTAAACGAGTTGGACTCGCGCAAAATCAAATCATTGTTTGAACATTGGATGATCACTTTATTCAAGATTAATTAATTGGATTAGATTGATTAAATACCATGCTTTGTGTGAATACATGGATGTGTTGTATGAATAATGTATATCAGATGGATATTAGAAGAGAAAAGGCCATTTTGGAAATTGTTGTAAATTTAGAATTTATTAAATTGGACCTGCGTGTCCAGCCTTATCTCTATTGATTCTTTGTAATTCTCTTCTCACCTAATTCCCCTCAATGTTAATGATGTTTCTTTAATTGTGTTATGTAATTGGGTAGAAGTTAGAATAGTGCTAGCAGGGGAGAGGAAATGGAGTGATTTGTTCTAGGAACAATCTGTGAGATATCCATCCACATATCATTATTAATTTATTTTCCGTGCCTTATTATGCTTTTAGAATGCATGCTTAAGGGTGTATGATGAGACCTAACAAAGATAATAAATTGGTTGCCAATTTACGGGAAAAACCCTCAATAAATATTAAGCGTTTTCCTTCCATTGAGTGATTCTTACTCAAGATCCAAGATTGGCACTGGTTTGTTGGCCAAAGTCAAGACCTTTGTCCATTGCGGATGTGTTTGAATCATGAAGGCTTTGTTGCATATCGTGTGTCTTGTCCAAGTTGTGATTTGTTGGCCAAAGTCAAGATCACTTCTTGTCCATCGAAATCAATTACGAAGCTTTCCAAAGTCAATGGGTTCCGCTTAACTGGAATCAATAAGCTTGTTATGCCAAAGCCAAAGCTTAGTTGATTCAGAGGAAAAAGGTTAGGAAAATATATTGGATATATTGGCATATATATTGTATATATGTTACGGACTTGGAGGTCCACCTACCAGATCTAGGAATTAGATGAGATCCAATTGATCTTAGAGATCTACCTAGTTAAATATCATACAACTTGTTGGCCAAAGTCAAGATTGTGTGTTATTTAACGGGATCCTAGCCCACTAGGAAGCTAGGTTTCCCGAGTACTCAACAGATGGTTAGAGGCTCGCCGAAAAATAGTGGGAGGCTAGTATTGAATTTGCAATTTCGTTCAAATACTTAGCTTTAAGCGCTTTCAAATTATTTCATCAATTATTTTTATTAGTTGGACTAATATATTATTATTTTTCTTGTAACAGTTAGACTGTACCCATAGATCATTAATCGAATAGTTGGACTATTGCGGTTAAGATGACATGAAAGTTAAGCATTAGGGATATTATCATGGGCGACTGATGAGTGGTAAATCTATCACTATTTCCCACCCATTGAACCTTATATTTTGTATAGTTTCTTGGGTTTTGTGAATATTTTGATGTGTTTTGTGTTATTTTGTAGATAAATAAAGTTTCAGGACATTCTGGAAGTGATTTGGAGCAAAACAGGAAAAACTGGACAAAAAGGGCAAAATCGTCATTTTAGCGTCGCGACGCTGAAGCCTTGCGCATCGCGACGCCCAGCATGCACCGGACTTGCTAACGTGCTCCGTGGACACGTGGACCAATCAGAAAATTTGCTAATGTGCGCCGCTTGCTAAAATGCACCGATCATGCTATCTTGCGCCGTGCCATATGTCGCCATCACAACGGACTTGCTAAGATGCGCTGGTGCCACGTGTCGTGATCTAACACTGCCGAAAATCGCCCTCCACACGTTAGCGTGACGTAAGCAATGACGTCATGAATAGTGCCACGTCATCGGATAAGAATCTCAGAGACCAATCAGAAGCCGCCACGTGTCACAATAATTGAAGCCCAACCACCGCGCCACGTGTCACCTTATCAGCTTATCCAGAATCTTCAAACCGGCGAACCAGAGCGTGCCACGTCGACAAAATCTGGCGTAGCGACGCTGAGGGCCTGGCGTCGCGACGCTGGAAGCCTACCGAGGCCTATAAATTGAGCTCGAGATTCAGAATTCAGTGCACCACTCTCTCTCTTATATTCTTTCTAAAGATAGAGTTTCTCTCTCTAGATTCTTTTAGTTTTTAGTTTTTAGTTTTGTAAATAATTTTAATTACGTTTTGTAATAATAGTAATTTAATTTTTACTTTTTACTTTTTACAGTTTTTACTATTTACCATGAGAAGGTAACTTCCCCAGCTAGGGTGAAAGGTAATTTTTTTTACTGTTACTATTTAGATTAATCTCCCTTAAAAATAATATATTCACTATTTAAAATATTGACTTAAAAAGGATACCGCCAGATTGGTCGGTTGGTAATTCATTTTAATCTGGTTTAAACCTGACTAATAAAGGATACCGCCAGATTGGTCAGTTGGCAATTTAATTTTGGTTCCGCCTTTATAGCTGGTTGGACTTAATTTGACTTAATCAGGTTACCGCCTATATGGCTGGTTGGAAAAAGAATCATAAGTTTATATATTATTTTATGGGAGATATCTAAATTAGTAGTAGTAAAAGTAATTCCTTTTACCTTAGCATTTTATTTTATTTTACTTTTCAGTTTTACTTTATGTCTTTTACTTTTCAGTATTTTTACTTTATGTCTTTTACTTTTAAGTTGTTACTAGCCCTAGTTATGTGTTAGTTATCTGGGGTTGTGATGAATTCTAATATCACCGGTTTATAAGGGGTTATTTTATAGTTTGGGTAATTTAAAGGTTTACTTATTAAGTCTTAAGCTTAATGCTTCTTGTTGTCTGATCACCAATAAGATTGATGTGGTAAATCTAAAATGAACTAGACATAGGGATTTTAGGTTTCAGTCTTAGACTTAATAGCGCACGATCTTCCTTGAGGATAGATAACCCTTTAATAGATTTCCTTACAGGATAGGAATATACCTGTCGGGCGGGGGTAGCCATAATTGGAACTTAAACTTAATGAATCCAGATAATTTGGTTGACATAGACATATGGTTCAATTGGGTTAAACTGGGTATTTGCGTCTGACCATCGACAGAGGTTTTTGCATAATTTAGTATTCCAGGTTAGTAAACTGATTTATTACACAAACATAAAATAATCACTTCATCTTTTAAAAGATATTAGAAGGATTCACAACCCTAGATCTTTGTGTCTTTTGTTATTTTCCTTAGTATTTTCTTTTGTCTTTTATTTATTTATTTATTTTGTAAAACCACTTTCAACCAATCAAACAATCATTCTCTTCACCCTCAATTAGATATTTGTAACTAAATAGATTCAATAATTAATAACAACAGTAGGAATTAAGTCCTCGTGGGATCGATATTTTTATACTACTTGAACGATACGTGCGCTTGCGTTATACGTGTGTGTTACGCCGGTCAGCGACAACGTCTTTAATGGCACAAACTTTCAAGACTGGGATATGAATCTCAGAATTATTCTGGGATCCGAGAAGTTACTCTACACTTTAGAACAACCACTGGGCCTAAGCCCCGACCTGATCAGTTGCTTGAGCTAGAGCTTTGGAAGACTCATAGCAATGACAATGCGACTGCTCAATCGGTAATGCTTTCTGCTATGACTCCGCAATTCCGTCGTCAAAACAAATAGTTGGATCCCTATGAGATGATGGTGACGTTGCATGATCATCACCAATCTAATCTTAGATCGCAAAGATATGAGTTGCAGAAGAAGCTCTTCCGCGCTCGCATGTGAGATGGTACGTCTGTTGAGCACCATGTGTCACAGATGATTACTGACATTGAGCAACTCGGACAGATGGGCATAGTCTTCGAGGCTGAGACTTCAATAAATTTGATCCTACATGGGTTCATCATGAACTACAATATGTTGAACCAAGACCAAACTCTTGGAGAGTTGATGTCCACTCTGCGTGAAGCAGAAAAAGAGCTCCTTAAGGGCAAGAAGCGCGAGGCGCATTTTGCTTCAACATCTCAGACTCCAAGGGCTTTTCCCAAGGCAAGTGGAGGTGTTAAGAAAAAGAAGCATAAGAAGAAGGGCAAGGCCAAATCGTCAAAAGGTTCTGGGAAACCTAAGGACAAATCCCAAGATGTTTGTCTGCAGTGCGGCAAGCGGGGTCACTGGAAGCGTGACTACCGCGAGTACAAGGCACACATGAAGGAAATCAAAGCGGGCAAGACACCGACTTTAGGTATGTTTGTTATAGAAATAAACATGTCTACTAATAGTTTTAAAAATTGGATTTTTGATTCTAGTTGTGGAACTCGTATATGTACTGATGTGCAGGATCTGCAGATTAGCATGAGACTGGCCTCAGGCGAGATTGACCTCCGCGTTGGCAATGGGACACAGGTCACCGTTTTGGCCGTTAGCACTTTTGTTTTGAAACTGCCTTCGGGGCATGTACTTAAACTTACAGACTGTTATTATGTACCTAGTTTGACTAGGAATATTATTTCTGTATCTATGTTAGCCCAATGTGGGTACACTTTTGTATTTAGAAACACTGGGTGTTTTATGTATAAAAATGATATGGAAATTTGCACTGCTGATGTAAATAATGGTCTATATATTTTGAATATGAATCAATCTCAAACATATAATGTAACAAACAAAAGGCTTAAAGTAAGTAACAAAGATGAAACTTACATGTGGCATTGTCGTCTGGGACACATAAACAAGACACGTATATCCACACTTTCGAATAGTGGGTACTTGGACGGATTTGATCTAAATTCATATGACGTCTGTGAATCTTGTTTATTAGGCAAGATGCCTAAATCACCTTTTAGCGGTAAATGTGTACGTGCCACCGAACTGTTAGCCCTTGTTCATAGTGACGTTTATGGGCCCATGTCTAGCCAGGCTAGAGGTGGATATGAATACTTCGTAACCTTTACGGATGATGCATCGCATTATGGTTATGTGTATCTTATGAGACACAAGTCGGAAACTTTTGAGAAATTCAAAGAGTTTCGACACGAAGTAGAAAAACAGACCGGCAAAAGTATTAAGACATTACGGTCGGACCGTGGTGGCGAATACTTGAGCAATGAGTTTCTTGATTACTTGAAAGAATATGGTATTCTTTCACAGTGGACTCCTCCAGGAACACCGCAATTAAACAGTGTGTCCGAACGGAGAAACCGAACTTTGTTAGACATGGTAAGGTCAATGATGAGTCGTACAGAGCTACATATTTCCTTCTGGGGATATGCATTGAACAGTGCAATACTTATTTTGAATAAGGTTCCGTCAAAGTCTGTTCAACAGACTTCGTATGAAATATGGACAGGAAAGAAATCGGGTTTCTCATTCTTGAAGATTTGGGGTTGCTGGGCATACGTCAAACGTTTGGAAGGTACCAAACTTGAACCCAAATCGGATAAATGCCTATTTGTAGGATATCTTAGGGAAACCAAAGGATATTACTTCTATCACCCACAAGAGAACAAAGTATTTGTTGCTCTTCATGCGGTTTTACTTGAGAAGGAATTCTAAATGTAGTGATAAGTGGGAGGAAAGTAGAACTCGATGAAAATCAGAGTGATACTATTCCTGGCACAGAATCCTTAACGGAACATGAACAGTCCATCATGGATGAGACTGTACCACAATCTTCGAATACACAAGGACCGCATAGGTCAGAGAGAGTCAGAAAACAACCTGAGAGGTATGGGTTTCTAATCTCACCTCATGTGGATATTAATCTTATTGAGGAAGACGAGCCGGCTACGTAAAGTAATACATGGTATCGACTCCGGTTTATGGCAAGATGCCATGAATTCCGAAATGGATTCCATGTACACCAACCAAGTTTGGACACTGGTTGATGCACCAGAAGGCGTAAAGCCTATTGGTTGCAAATGGGTCTTCAAGAAGAAGATTGACATGGATGGCAACGTACAAACGTACAAAGCTAGGCTTGTAGCGAAAGGGTATCGTCAACGACATGGTGTCGATTACGATGAAACTTTTTCACCCATTGCCATGATTAAATCCATTAGGATAATGCTTGCTATTGCTGCATATTTCGATTACGAGATATGGCAGATGGACGTCAAAATCGCTTTCTTTAACGGAAACCTTTTGGAGGATGTTTATATGCAACAGCTTGATGGTTTTGTCGTACCAAGACTTGCAAACAAGGTTTTTAAGTTTAATCGATCCATTTATGGATTGAAGCAAGCATCGCGTTCTTGGAACCAACGTTTTGATGAGATCATAAAAGAATATGATTTTGTTCAAAACGAGGATGATCCTTGTGTATATAAGTTAGTGGGAGCGCACTGACATTCATTGTCCTTTAAGTTGATGATGTATTGCTTATAGGCAATGACATTCCCATGTTAACATCGGTGAAAGCTTGACTTTCATTAAAATTCTCCATGAAGGATCTGGGAGAAGCAACCTTTATTCTGGGAATAAAGATCTACCAGGATAGATCTAGAAAGCTGCTTGGACTCTCCTAGAGCACGTACATTGACAAAGTGTTGAAGAGATTCAACATGGTTCAATCCAAGAGGAAAATGTTGCCAGTGTCACATGGCGTCACTCTATCTAAGGACATGTGTCCTAAAACTCAAGATGAGATAGATAACATGAGTCGGATACCGTTCGCCTCGGTAGTCGGATCGATCATGTATGCCATGATATGTACGCGACCTGATGTCTCATATGCTTTGAGCATGTGTATTCGCTATCAGGCCGATCCAGGTGATGGTCACTGGATGGCGGTTAAGAATATCCTTAAGTATCTTAGACGAACTAAGAATACTTTCTTAATCTATGGAGATGGAGAACTTGAGGTAACTGGGTATACCGATGCAAGTTTCCAAATGGATAAAGACAACTACAAGTCGCAATCCGGATACATATTTTGTTTGAATAACGGAGCAGTAAGCTGGAAATCTTCCAAGTAAGAGACTATTGCCGATTCAACAACAGAAGCAGAGTATATTGTTGCAGCTGAAGCAGCAAAAGAGGCAATTTGGATCTGTAAATTCCTAATTGGATTATGAGTAGTTCCATTAGCAGTTGAGCCACTTCCATTGTATTGTGACAATAACGGGGCTATAGCGCAGGCTAAGAAACCGCGGTCTCATCAACGATCCAAGCATGTTCTTCGACGTTTCCATCTGATTCATGGGATCATACATCGTGGCGATGTGAAGATCGAGAAGGTCGCATCATAGGACAATAATGCAGATCCGCTAACGAAAGTTATTCCTCAGCAAAAGTTTGAGCGACATGTATATAGTTCATGTATTAGATGCTTAAGTGACTGGCTATAGGCCAAGTGGGAGATTGTTAGACAATTATGACCCATAGCATCACTATTTGTAAAAGACATTGTGGTTTTTGTACAAATTAACTATGTGGCAATGAAATTGCATTTTATCATTTTGTAATTTGATTACTTATATAAATAAATGATAAAAGTCCTTATGATTAGTTCCAGATTATAAGATATGAGACAGTATCAATCCATAAAGGTTTAATCATTAAATATCCCTAGTCGTATTATTATCGAGACTGGACATCGATAATGCGGAATAGACTAGTATTGCACTTGTGCGTGTTATGGAAGCGTAACAACATAGTTCTCATATATTTAAGTATTGGATACTTATGCAAGTGTGATAATAGGTTGTTTTTACCGATGGTACGGAAACAGCTTCACTCTGGATAGACCCCCGCAGAATCCCATTGGTAGTATGACTATGTGTCTATGAGAGTCTGCATCAGGGTAGGTGTATTTGGTCTTAACCTGAGACTTGCATCGCTAGTACTTGCGACAATCAATACGCTTTGGTTTTGGTCGTCCAGGACTTTAACAGGTTCTGTGTACGCCTTTTCTGGTTTATTGAGAATCGTAGTGTATTGGGTGTGATGTCAAGAAGGAAGTATCACTTCAGTCATATGGAGATGATGATCACGCATGAATACAGAACTGGTACTCTAAATGGTTGCAACCATCGGGATAATATGACTTGGTCATGATTATCCGATTAAAGAGATTAGTTGCTTGTAATCCGATATATGGTTCGTACGGGGCAGACACTATTCCAGCCTCAGGCCTTGCATGTGACATCCGATACTAGATCGCAATACGCAATACTATGTATACTACGCCTGATACAGATTATATATTCCATTAAGAATATTTATGGAGAATTGGGTAGGCACGGTGCTTTGCTAGAAGCCAACCATGTCTCGTAAATCGGTAAAAACGTAGTACGTTGTACGTACGTGTTCAGATAGTCCGACAACCGGATTTACTGCCAACATATCCAGGGATCTCTTTGGTCGCTTTTTGAAGATTCACCGATGACGTATGATTCGAGTATAATTAATCTGGGATAATTACGGAGAGATTTTATCTAGGATAAAATACTATTTGAAGAGAGAGAACGATTAATTTGGAATTAATCGATAAAATAATATATTTGATATATTAAACGAATTAGATTTCGACGCGGAATTAAAATTAGATTTTAATTTGGGCAAACGAATTAATTTAGAATTAATTCGCGAGTGATGTGAATAGTACTTTTGCTAGGCATAATTATTTAATTAAATTTGATTTAATTACGTCGTAATGGAAAATTCGTTAATTTGGAATTAGCGAACCGAGCCCGGGATGTGGCGCGGGCCCACTCGGATTTTGAATCAAATGGGGCCCACATGTCACATCACTTGTCACTTTAAGTTACTTTTTGGTGATGAGTTTTGGTGAAAGTTATGGTGATGACTTGTATTACACATTTTGTGTGTAATCATTAGATTGACTTTTACCAAATTTTGAGATTTGGTATATGATATTTTGTTTTTAGAAAACAAGATACACAAGTCATTCTTTTCTTATCCATCTTTCTCCCTCTCGATTTTAGAAGCAAAGAAAACACTCTCCCTCATTTTTCCTTCAATTGCCGTGGACTTCACAAGGAAGAAGGTGAAAATTTGTTGCAAATTTTCAAGTTGCTAGCACATCAAGGAATAATTCAAGGTGATAGGTAAACCATTCCAAAAGCTTGGAATCAAAGGACAAAGCTTGGAGCTTGGATCTTGGTGCTTGGCCGAAAACTTGGAGGAAAATTTTTGTTTTTGACGCATCCTAAAACCGCTCATTGTAAGTATGATTCCGCCATACTTATTTATGTATTCACTTTATTTTTCATTACTTATTATGATCTTGGATTGTCTTAGAGACCAACAGACCATACTCTTAGAGAGTTGATGGCAATGCTACGTGAAGCAGAAAAAGAGCTATTGAAGGACAAAAAGCGCGAGGCACACTTCGCTTCAACATCTCAGTCTGCCAAGGCTTGGCCAAAGGCTACTGGAGGTGTAAAGAAGAAGAATAAGATGAAGGGCAAGGCCAAATCATCAAAGTCTGCCTACAGTGTGGCAAACGGGGTCACTGGAAGCATGACTGCCGTGAGTACAAGGCACACATGAAGGAAATCAAAGCGGGCAATGCACAGGCTTCAGGTATGTTTGTTATAGAAATAAACATGTCTACTTCTAGTTTTAAAAATTGGATTTTTGATTCGGGTTGTGGTACTTGTTGGTTTCTAATTAGGTCCCAAGAATCATCAAATCAAGCACAAAAACACATGAATACACAAAGGAGAATGGCGGAAACATACTCACAATGAACGGTTCTTGTGACGCGATGAACACGAGCCTTCAAGCTCCCTCATAAGCTCACGGCAGCAGCTCCCTTTGGCAGTGGACTGCATGGTGGTGGGTGGTGTGGCTCCTCCAAGATTCGGCCTTTGAATACTCCATTGAAGCTCCAAGATTTGTGATTCCAAGCTCACGAAATCGTTTCCCTATCACCTTGTATGCCTCCTAGAGTGTCCTAGCACCTTGATCTTGCAACAAAATCATGTCTCAACCTTCTCCATCACTCACGGTTTTGCAGAAAAACAGAAGGAAGAAGAGGACTTGAGACCGTGAGAGAGAAGAGCATTTTGCTCCATTTTTGGCACACAAAAAGTGAAGAGAGAGAGAGAAAATAATAAAGTGTATTAGGTTTTATATTTCCAAAATAATTAACCATTTACCACTTTTAATTTCACAAAATTCAAGCATTAAATGCTTGCATCAACTCACATCATCTCACATCAATCAATCAATCAATTGTCACATCACTCAAAGTGACATGTGATTTGAGGTTTGATGTGACTAATGATTTGACGCTTGATTTGACTTGCATGCCGCACTCGAATTCGAAATGCGAATGCGCTCGCAAATAATCCCAGGCTCGGGTTCGTTAATTCCAAATTAACGAATTTTCCGTTGCGACGCAATTAAACGATTACGCCTAGCGAAATCACTATTCACATCGCTAACGAATTAATTCTAAATTAATTCGTTCGCCCGAATTAAAATCTAATTTTAATTCCGCGTCGAAATCCAATTTCGTATAATATATCAAATATATTATTTTAATCGATTAATTCCAAATTAATCGTTCTCTCTCTTTAATTAATATTTTATCCCAGATAAAATATCTCCGTAATTAATCCCAGATTAATTTTCTCTCTCATCTAATTAATCCCAGATTAATAAAGTGTGAGTCATACATCATCGGTGAATCTTTGGGAAGCGACCCATGAGATCCCCGGATATGTTAGCAGTAAATATGGTCGTCTGACTATCCGAACACTTAAGTACCTCGTACTACGTTTATACCGATTTACAAGACAAGGTTGGCTTCTAGCAAAGCGCCATGTCTACCCAATTCTCCAGAAATATCCTTATAGGAATATGTGATCTATATCAAGCATAGTATACCGTAGTATTGCGTATTTCGATCCAGTATCGGATGATCACGTGCTAGGCCTGGGGCTGGAATTGTGTCTGCCCCGTACGAAGCACATATCGGATATCTGGCAACTAGTCTCTATAATCGGATATACATGACCTAGTCATAATATCCCGATAGCTCGAGCATTTAAGAGAACACGTTCCGTATCCAATGTGACCATCATCTCCATATAACTGGAGTGATACTTCCGTCTTAACATCACACCCAACACACTATGATTCTTAATATACCCAGCATTGGCATACACAGAACCTGTTAAAGCCCTGGACGACCTCAACTAAAGTATATTGATTGTCGTAAGTATTAGCGGTGCAAGTCTCAGGTTAAGACCAAATACACCTACCCTGATTGCGGATTCCCATAGACACATAGTCATACTACCAATGGGATTCCGCAGGGGTCTATCCAGAGCGAAGCTGTTTCCCGTACCATCGGTAAAACACAACCTCCTATTACACTTGCATGGGTATCCTATCCCCAAATATATGAGAACTATGCCGTTGTGCCCTCACAAACGCGCACAAGTGTAATACTAGTCTTTTACGTATTTATCGATGTCCAATTTCGATAATACTCTGACTAGGGATATTTATGATTTATCCTACGTGGACTGATATTGTCTCGTATCATTCTCTGTCCAGGAACAATCACAATGACCTCTCATCATTTATATATCTAGGTGATCTAATCACAAATGATAAGAGTGCAATCTTCTTTGTCACATAGTTAATTTGTACAACAACACCATGATCTGTACAAATAGTGACGCTATGACTCATAATTGTCCAACAATCTCCCACTTGGCCTGTAGCCAGTCACTCGAGTGCTTGACACCCGAACTATGTACGGTTGGCTCAAATTACTGAGAAAAGGTTTCGTCTGCGGATTTGCATGAATATCATCTTGATACGATTTATTCGATCATCACATCGCCACGATGTATGATCCGAACGAATCAGATGAATATCTAAGTACGTATCTGGATCGTTGATGAGGCCATTAATTCTTTAGCCTGTGCTGACGCCTAGCTCAGCTGCTAACATAATTATATCTAATCTAATTAGATTTGTTATTGACCCAGATGGCTTCTATTGTTGCCTCAGCTGCTGCAATTAACCCGCATTTGTTGTTTATTTGGTAACAGTATCTTGCTTGGAAGATTTCCATCTCACTGTACCGTTATTCAAACTGTATAGTACCGTTTGCGACTTTTAGTCGTCTTTATCGGTTATAGGAAACTTGCTACAGTGATCCTAGTCACTTCAAGTTCTCCATCTCCATAGACTAAGACAGCATCCTTAGTTCTCTAAGATACTAACGGATGTTCTTAACATCAATCCAGTGACTATCACTCGGATTGGCCTGTTTGTGAATCCATATGCTCAAAGCGTATGAGACATCAGGTCGCGTACATTTTTCAATGTACGGTTTCTAGGAGAGTATTTCAAAAGGCAAGCTTTCGCCGATAGTTATTTTATGGGAATATCATTTCCAAGAAATGACGTATTATCATTATTTTATAGGATAGCCATTTTCAGTGCGCTCCCACTAACCCTCTTATATACACAAGAATTAATTTCATTTTGAATTAAATCATACACCATTATGATTACATCAAAACAATAATTCCAAGAACTTAATGCTTGCTTCAATCCATCTATGGATCGAATAACCTGCATTATCCAAATGGATTTACCGTGGCAACAGGTAAAGGGTTGAATCGTAATCAACACAATGTTGATAACGATACCTTTCGTTAAAAGCCTAGCTTTATACGTTGGTATGTTGCCATCCATGTACATCTTCCTTGAAGACTTATAGTATTAGTAGGCACAATGCCTTGTGGCACATCAACTAGTATCCAAACTGGTTGATATACATGGAATCCATTTCGGATTATATGGCATTTTGCCATAATAGAGAGTCGATACCTTGTATCATGTCCTCATACGTAGTCAGTTGGTATTCCTCAATAAGATAGACATCTTTATGAGGTGAGATCAGAAACCCATACCACAGGTTGTTTTCTGACTCTCTCCGACCTACGCGGTTCTTGTGTATTTGAAGATTGTAATGGTATAGTTTCATCCTTGATGAACTATTTATGTTCCATTAAGATTTGGTGCCTAGGACAATATTAATCCGATTTTTCATCAAGTTTTACTATCCTCCCACTTACCACTGCATATCGGTGTTCCTCTCAAGAAAACGCATGGTTAGCAACAATCTAATTGTTCTCTGGTGAGATGTATAAGTACAATACTTATGGTATCCCTAGGATAACCTACAATTGGCATTTATCCGATTTGGGTTTTGGTTTGGTATCACCAAACATATGCCTAGCATACCCAAATATTCAGGAATGAGAAACTTGGTTTCTTTCTTGTTCATATCTAATATGTTATCTGTCAAACAGATATTTATGGAACCTTATTCAAAATAAGTTCTGCACTGTTTAGCGTATCCGTTGAAGGAAATGGTAGCTCAGAGCGACTCATGATTAACCTTATCATGTCCAACAAAATTCGGTCTCTCAATTCTGACACACCGTCAAACTGACGTGTTCCGGGAGGAGTCCTCATTGAAAGAATACTATACTCTTTCAAGTATATGAGAAACTTATTGCTTAAGTATTTTCATCATGGTCAAACCGTGATGGTTTACTTTAGCTGATCTGTTTGTCTATTTCGTGTCGAAACTTTAAAAGTTTCGGATTTGTATTTCAAAAGAAACACATAACCATAACGCGATGCCACATCCGTAAAGGTCACGAAATATTCATATCCACATCTAGCCTAGCTAGACATGGGCCCACTTATGTCACTATGAACGAGGGCTAATAGATCGATGGCACTTGCACTTTTACCAAGTAAATAGTGTTTTAGGCACTTTGCCCAGTAAACTAGATTCGTAGACTTTATTTGATTGGAATCAAATCAGTCCTAGTACCCACTCTTCAAAAGTGTGGATATACGAGTCTTGTTTAAATTGTGTCCCTGACAACAATGCCACATTCAAGTTTCAACCTGATCAGATCAGTTTTGAGCTATTAGTTTGTCATGTTGTACGTGTGAGATTTATTTATATTCTAAATATAAATTCTGTTATTCACATCTAATGTGTTTATCTTAATATCATCTTTATAAAATAAAACACTTTAGTGTTCTAGGATATAAAGGTTCACCCGCAGCGGGTCAAACACTGATATAAAGATAATGTATCTAGTCAAACCAGTTACATTGTAACAGTTTCCTAATTTAAGTACACCCCCGAAGGTAGTTCCTAAACTTAGGTACCTGCGGTTAAAACAGCGACTTTCGTCCCGTTTTCAATTCGCAGATAAATCTCTATTGAAGTCAGTATCCTGTTCAAAACAGATTCTAAACATCAATACATATATTTATGTATCACACTAAGTATTTAAAATCTAATTTTAATACTAGTAGTGAACATAATGTTGACAAACATATTTGAAGGCAGAGCCTTGCTCGTCTTCAATTCCTTCTTGGGATATGTCATTTATCTTCCCAGAAGATTATAATGATTTTGCCTTTGCCATTTTCACATTCTAGAAGCCTTTGGCCAAGCCTTGACCTTTTGGAATATCGAAGTAAGGTGCGCCTTGCGCTACTTGCCTAATTGCAAAATTTGACTTTGTCTCCTTGAGAATAGTCATTCACTCTCCAAGAGTTTACTATTGCAATAAAAGTACTTCTAAAATCTAAACATAGATTTATGAATATCCTTCAATTTCGTCATCATACTTTTAAGGATCTAATCCTTAGTTCTGATTCAGAAATTAAAGAGTCTACTGCGACAAGCTTCATGGATTAAGCACTTAAGTTATCATTACATAAATCTTCCAAAGATTATGCTATACTATTTGCTTAACTCCAGGCTTAGGCTTAATATATTATTTTATCAAATAAAATAACTTATTATTTTTCCAGGACCATCCTGAAATTATTGCCAATTTGAAAATTATAGCCGTTTAAATACATTTTCACCCAGGATTTTGTTTTAAACACTAATCTTTCAATTATATCTTGATTCTAATAGTCCAACTATTTAATCAACGATTTGTGGTACTATATATTATAATGATTATTATAGTCCAACTATACAATCAAATATAATTTAAATTAATTAACCTCAATTACATTGATTACTATAATCCAATTATAAAATCAACTGTAAATTGAAATTAATTAATTCAAATATATTGATTACTATAATCCAATTATATAATCAACTATAATACAGTCCAACTGTTTATTAAAACAATAATTTAAATATTTGTCCAACTAACATTTAATTAACGACGAAATAATTTGTGATTGAGCGCGTATGGCGAGTATTGCAAATTCAATTCTTGCCTCCCACTATTTTTCGGCGAGCCTCTAACCCTCTGTCGAGTACTCGGGAAACCGTGTTTCCTAGTGGGCTAGGATCCCGTTAAATATCACATAATCTTGACTTTGGCCAACAAATTGTATGATAATTAACTAGGTAGATCTCTAAGATCAATTGGATCCAATCCAATTCCTAGATCCGGTAGGGGGACATCCAAGTCCGAAACATATATCTTATATATGCCAATACATCCAATGTATTACCTAACCTATTTCCTCTGAATCAACTAAGCCTTGGCTTTGGCACAACAAACTTAGTGATCCCAGTCAAGCACGACCCATTGACCATGGAAAGCTTCGTAATCAATGTCGATGGACAAGAAGTGGTCTTGACTTTGGCCAACAAACCACAACTTGGACAAGACACCAATATGGAACAAAGCCTTCGTGATTCAAACACATCCTCGACGGACAAAGGCCTTGACTTTGGCCAACAAGCCAATGCCAGTCTCGGATCTTGAGTGAGAATCACTCAATGGAAGGAAAAACGCTTAATATTTTGCGAGGGTTTTTCGCGTGTAAATTGGCAACCAATTTATTATCTTTGTTAAGGTCTCATTATCCTTCACCCTTAAGCATGCATTCTAAACACATAATAAAGCGCATATGAAAAAATAATAATGATATGCGGATGGATACTTTACACATTGATCCTAGATCAAATCTCTCTTTTTCTCTCTCCCGCTAGCACAAATATTTCTTCTACCCGTTACACTACACTTCTAAAGAAACCTCATTTACATTGAGGGGAATAGGTGAGAAGAGAATACAAAGAGTATAGAGGTGATAAGGCTGGACACGTATGTCCAATTAATAAATCAAATTTATTACAACAATTTCTAAAATTGCCCCACCCAACTAATATCCATCCGATATACATTATTCATGCATCGCAACCATGTATTCACACAAGTATGTTATCAATCAATCTAATCCAATTAATTAATCTGATAATAAGTGATCATCCAATGTTCAAACAACGATTTGATTTTGCTCGAGTCAAACTCGTTTTGCGAATAAGTACTCAAAGTACTAATTCATGAATTAAATTAAACTACATAATTAAATCCAATTCAATTTGTATTTAATTCTAATTCACTATTTAATTCCAAATTAAATATTACACTTATTAACGAATCTTTACGACTTAAATTCCAAATTCAATCGTTACGGGTCTCAAAGCCCGATTAACATCCAATGTTTATTTAATTCGAGTCCAATGGACTTTTAATTAATTTCTTTAAGTCGTGGAATTTTGGTCAACTCGGGTCAAACCGAATAACCAAAATCCAATCCGGGAGTTACCCCATAAGCCCAGAAATCAATTTTGGCCCATTAGGCCCAATTAAATAATTAAGGTCCATTAAGTCATAATTGGACTTTATGGATGTGGTTTTGGGCCCAATTGGATCCAACCAAAATTGGCCTAAACCTAACTTGTACAACCAAGCCCAAAAGCCCAATTACAACCTATAAGGCCCAAATCCAATTTCAAGCCTAATTAATTAACTTATAAAATTCCAAATTCATAATTAATTAACCTAAGTGTAATACACAATTAATTACCCAATTAATATTTCTAAAACATCAATTAGCCTAATTAATCATGCACTTTAACATCAAATAGTGTCCAACACAATTCAATCAAAATCAAACCCAATACATGCTTCAAGTGTCTCGGCAATTAAGGTTTTTTACAATCCGATTCGGTTTCAATCCAATTGAATCCACAATCATCATTTCCAAAATCAATTCAACTCATCCAATGAATCAAAATCAAAAAATCACCATGAAATTTATATCTCTTAGAATTCGGCCAAGCCACAATTTGGGGAAAATTTGACTAATTCAAAATTCAATCCAATTAAACTTCAAATCAACTTTACCCAATTGTTTTAAGTCATCCAATGATCAAATAAACAAAAATTACCAAGATATTAGGGCTTATTAATTTTCGGCCAAGCCTTCAATTTGGGGAAAATTGATCCAATCCAATTTTCTTGAAATTGATCATGCACAACTTCAATTCAACCTCATTCAATCATACTAAATCAAACAATTTAACCAATTGATGCTCAAATCGATTTTGCCCAATTTTAAACCCTAAAAATTTCATGCTTGATGTAAGCTCAAGATACCATTGTTGGTTTCTAATTAGGTCCCAAGAATCATCAAATCAAGCACAAAAACGCATGAATACACAAAGGAGAATGGCAGAAACATACTCACAATGAACAAATCTTGCGACACGATGAACACGAGCCTTCAAGCTCCCTCAAAAGCTCACGGCAACAGCTCCCTTTGGCAGTGGACTACACGGTGGTGGGTGGTGTGGCTCCTCCAAGATTCGGCCATTGAATACTCCATTGAAGCTCCAAGCTTTGTGATTCCAAGCTCACGAAATTGTTTCCCTATCACCTTGTATGCCTCCTAGAGTGTGCTAGCACCTTGATCTTGCAACAAAATCATGTCTCAACCTTCTCCATCACTCACGGTTTTGCAGAAAAACAGAAGGAAGAAGAGGACTTGAGACCGTGAGAGAGAAGAGCATTTTGGCTCCATTTTTGGCACACAAAAACGTGAAGAGAGAGAGAGAAAATAATAAAGTGTATTAGGTTTTATATTTCCAATTTTACCACTTTTAATTTCACAAAAGTCAAGCATTAAATGCTTGCATCAACTCACATCATCTCACATCAATCAATCAATCAATTGTCACATCACTCAAAGTGACATGTGATTTGACGATTGATTTGACTTGTGTGCCGCACTCGAATTCGAAATATGAATGCGCTCACAAATAATCCTGGGCTCGGGTTCGCTAATTCCAAATTAACGAATTTTCCGTTGCGACGCAATTAAACGATTACGCCTTGCGAAATCACTATTCATGTCTCTAACGAATTAATTCTAAATTAATTCGTTCGCCCGAATTAAAATCTAATTTTAATTCCACGTCGAAATCCAATTTCGTATAATATATCAAATATATTATTTTAATCGATTAATTCCAATTAATCATTCTCTCTCTTTAATTAATATTTTATCCCAGATAAAATATCTCCATAATTAATCCCAGATATATTTTCTCTCTCATCTAATTAATCCCAGATTAATAAAGTGCGAGTCATACATCATCGATGAATCTTCGGGAAGCGACCCTTGAGATCCCCGGATATGTTGGCAGTAAATACGGTCGTTGGACTATCCGAACACGTAAGTACCTCGTACTACGTTTATACCGATTTACAAGACAAGGTTGGCTTCTAGCAAAGCGCCATGTCTACCCAATTCTCCAGAAATATCCTTATAGGAATATGTGATATATATCAAGCGTAGTATACCGTAGTATTATGTATTTCGATCCAGTATCGGATGCTCACGTACTAGGCCTGGGGTTGGAATTGTGTCTGCCCCGTACGAAGCACATATCGGATGTCTGGCAACTAGTCTCTATAATCGGATATACATGACCTAGTCATAATATCCCGATAGCTCGAGCATTTAAGAGAACGAGTTCCGTATCCAATGTGACAATCATCTCCATAAGACTGGAGTGATACTTCCGTCTTAATATCACACCCAACACACTACGATTCTCAATATACCCAGCATTGGCGTACACAGAACCTGTTAAAGCCCTGGACGACCTCAACTAAAGTATATTGATTGTCGTAAGTATTAGCGGTGCAAGTCTCAGGTTAAGACCAAATACACCTACCCTGATTGCGGACTCCCATAGACACAGTCATACTACCAATGGGATTCCACGGGGGTCTATCCAGAGCGAAGCTGTTTCCTGTACCATCGGTAAAACACAACCTCCTATTACACTTGCATGAGTATCCTATACCCAAATATATGAGAACTATGTCGTTGTGCCCTCACAAACGCGCACAAGTGTAATACTAGTCTTTTACGTATTTATCGATGTCCAATCTCGATAATACTCTGACTAGGGATATTTAATGATTTATCCTACGTGGACTGATACTGTCTCATATCATTCTCTGTCCAGGAACAAATCATAAGGACCTCTCATCATTTATATATCTAGGTGATCTAATCACAAATGATAAGAGTGCAATCTCCTTTGTCACATAGTTAATTTGTACAACAACACCATGATCTGTACAAATAGTGACGCTATGGGTCATAATTGTCCAACAGTACTCATATATGTACTGATGTGCAGGATCTGCAGATTAGCAGGAGACTGGCCTCATGAGAGATTGACCTACGAGTTGGAAACGGGACCAGAGTCGTTGTTTTGGCTGTAGGGACTTATATTTTGGAACTGCCCTCGGGGCATGTACTAAACTTATCATACTGTTATTATGTACCTAGTTTGACTATGAATATTATTTCTGTATCTTGTTTAGCCCAATGTGGGTATACTTTTGTATTTAGAAACACTGGGTGTTTTATGTATAAAAATGATATTGAGATATGAGTGCTGATGTGTATAATGGTATTTATATTTTGAATATAAATCAATCTCAAACATATAATGTAACAAACAAAAGGCTTAAATTAAGTAACAAAGATGAAACTTATAAGTGGCATTGTCGTTTGCGACACATTAACAAAACTCGCATATCCACACTTTCGAAGAGTGGGTACTTGGACGGATTTGATCCAAATTCATATGACGTCTGTGAATCTTGTTTATTAGGCAAAATGCCTAAAACACCTTTTAGCGGTAAAGATGCACGTGCCACCAAACTGTTAGCCCTCGTTCATAGTGACGTATGTGGGCCCATGTCTAGCCAGACTAGAGGTGGATATGAATACTTCGTAACCTTTACGGATGATGTATCGTGTTATGGTTATGTGTATCTTATGAGACACATTTCATAATCTTTGTCTTGATTTAATTGAATTAAATAAAAGTGGTAAACAATGGAGATTAGTCACACCTAATTATACATATTTGGACAAATTGGATTAATTAAAAATTTCCTAAGTTTTTCTATAAATAGCAAGCTTTAGGAATATTTTAATTAAGCAAAGCAAAAGCTTGATAAAATTAAATACAAGCAAGTATTAGAGAAATTAGCCTAAGTAGAGAAGTGTTTATAGAAGCTTTGTGAGGTCTTTATAACATTTCATCTAGGAGACATCAAGACTGGATCTTGGGGTGAAGCTTGCTAGCATTGGAATCAAGATTGGATCTTGGAGTCAAGCTTGCTAATCCTGGGAAGTTCTCCTAACATTTCAACAAAGAGAAGTAGATTGGATCTTTGAATCAACCTTGCTAGGTAAGTTTGATCTTCTCCAAAAGCTATATTGTTCATGAGACATGTAGTGTTGAATTATATATTAAATACATAATGTTAAAATTAGGCTAATTAAATGTGTTAGGATACTTTGGAAGTATAAACACAATATGATTGTAATTAGGTCAAAATATTTATGTTAGACATAGACATAAAATTAGAGTTTGGAACTCTAAATAATAGCTTAGAGCTAAGGCTACCATTCTAGAATCCTTTGACCACCTTTGGGTGACCTAGAATTATTCACGAGTCACTTCATTGTGGGATTCTAATTTGATTTGTGTTTTGGATTAAAAATTTACGCAAATGCGTATTTAGAATAAATTTATGTTTTTGTAAAAATATTTGATATTTTTAAAGACTTGATTTTTGTTCTATAATATGTGTTGAAGTTGTTTTTGATATTAAAATTAATTTTGAGTGTTTTTGAAGTGTTTAGGGAACACCGAAAGAAATTAGGGTAATAGACCCTAATTCCTTCAGCTCTCTGGAAAGAGAGCTGAAGGAAAGGAAAGAAAAGAAATAAATGAATTAAAAAAAATATTCAGACCTGTGCGCTACAGTGCGCGCTTGCACTGTAGCGCATGGCTTCACGCGCGTCGCGGCCTTGACGCGCAGTGAATTTGTTTTCATCCGTTTCTGAGTTTCCAAACTCCGATTCAGCTTCGATTTTTTCCTATACACTCGTAATGGAATATAATATTTCATTAAAGTATTTAAAATTACACCCATATTTGATATCCACGGGTTAGACCCACTTCCGCTGCGCGGGACACCGATCTGACCCTAGGGGTTCCACAACTGCCCTAATATAATAGACGTGGTCGGAGAGGTAAAAGTGGGCGCGGAGGGCGTGGTAATCGCCCCCAATAAAAAATCAGGACAAGAAAACAAAAAGGATGGACAACACCAGAATTGGATTGTCTATAAAAGAGATAATAAAGAAAATAGTGCAGAAAAGAAATCTACCAAAAATGATAATGATCAAATTTATTATCGATGTGGAGGAAAGGGACATTGGTCACGTATATGAAATGCAGATGACCATTTATTAGATTTATATCAAGCATCCAAGAAAATGAAAGGAAAAGAGATTGAAGCTAACTTTATCGATGACTCGGATCCAGTAGATCTCACTAATCTAGATGTCTCTGATTTCTTCGATGACCCAGAGGGAATGATTAATCACTTGATTGGTGATGGAAATATCCATCGTGACTAAACTTTAAATTTTATTTTTTATGAATGGTTTTCGGATCTAGGAATATTGAATTCTATTTAGCATTTTATTAAAATTTTATTTGAATAATTTTTATCACATCAGATGTATTTTATTTCATATCTTTTACTTGATGTCTAACATGAACTTTGCTTTCAAGGATATGAATCCCACAAATAAATTATCTGTTCTGGAAAATAAATGTATGGATGTATGTTTGACTGATAGTGCAATCACACACACTATCTTTCGAGATAGAAAATATTTCTTGAACGTAAAATTTCGTGAAGGAAAGGTAAACACTATATCTGGTCTTGTAGACCTAATTGAAGGATCTGGAAGAGACATAATCTTATTAGCAAGTGGAACAAAATTATACATTGAAAACACTCTATATTCAGGCAGGTCCAGTAGAAATCTGCTAAGTTTCAAAGATATTCACAGAAACGAGTATCATTTTGAAATTTTAGATGAAAATAATATAGAATATATATGTATTTCCAAAAACATCTCAGTTAAAAAATATACGTTGGAAAAACTTCTGGCTTTCTCATCTGGATTGTATTATATAATCATAAATGCAATAGAATTTCATGTAGTGATGAACCATAAGTTAAATAATCCAAAGATATTTATGTTATGGCATAATCGTCTTGGTCATCCAGGAGCTACGATGATGCGTAGAATAATTGAGAATTCTAGTAGGCATAAATTAAATAACTAGAAGATTCTATTGATAGATGAGATCAATTGCACCACTTGCTCACAAGGCAAACTTGTGATGCGCACATCTCTATCTAAGATTGCCCTTGAATCCCCATCATTCTTACAAAGGATTCAAGGAGACATTTGTGGACCAATACATCCACTAAGTGGACCTTTCCGTTACTTTATGATTTTGATTGATGCATCTGCACGGTGGTCACATGTTTGCTTGTTGTCCATACGTAACATTGCATTTGCCAAGCTACTTGCACAAATGATTAGATTAAGGGCACAATTCCCAGATTATCCAATCAAAACCATACGACTTGATAATGCTGGTGAATTTACATCCAAGATATTTAATGACTACTGTACATCAGATGGAATCGATGTTGAACATCCAGTTCCACATGTACATACACAAATGGATTGGCAGAATCATTGATCAAGCGAATTCAGGTAATTACACAAACTTTGTTGTTACAAACTCAATTACCAATTTCTACACAAGGTCATGCTATACTACATGCGGCTGCATTAATTCGCCTTAGACCCATAGTTTATCATCAATATTCTCCAATCTTACTTGTTCTTGGTCACCAACCAGATATTTCCCATCTACGCACTTTTGGTTGTGATGTGTATGTTCCAATTTCGCCCCCACAACGCACAAAGATGAGACCTCAATGTCGTTTGGGGATATATGTTGATTTTGATTCACCTTCCATTATTAGATATTTGGAACCCTTAACGGGTGATCTTTTTACCACACGTTTCGCGAATTGTCATTTTGATGAGACAATTTTTCCACCATTATGGGAAAAGAAAGAGCCACCAGAAACAAAGCATGAACTTTCTTGAAAAGTTCCTACCATGTCTCATTTAGATCCTTGCACTATCCAATGTGAAAATGAAGTGCGAATGATAATCCATTTGTAATAAATTGCAAATCAATTGCCAGATGCATTTACAAATACTGCAAAATAACCAAGTCATATATACCAGCTGCTAATACACCAGCCCGGGTGGTTGTTCCTGTTGAACAATCTAGTGTAAATGCATCTAATAAATCATCTATTGCACGTCAGAAACCTGGTAGACACTTGGTTCTAAAGATACTATTCCCCGGAAGAGGAAAATAAGAGATCTGGATCCTATTGAAAATAATGCTCGAGCAATGACTATACCCACATCTTCTGAATCACTAGTTCCAGAAGAACTGATAGTCTCTGAAGAGATACTAGCCCTTGAAGAGGCTTAAAAATCCAAAAATGATGAAAAGTCTACAAACTATACTTACTCAAGAGAAGTGTGGGATCGAAATGAAATAATCATCGACAATGTGTTTGTATATACAATAACTACTTAAATTACAAATGATTTTGAACCTCAAATTGTCGATGAATGTAAACTAAGACACGATTGGCCTAAATGGAAAGAAGCAATTCATGCAAAATTGACTTCTTTAGCCAAACGTGAAGTATTTGGACCCGTAGTCCAAACACTTGAAGATGTCAAACATGTTGGTTACAAATGGATGTTTGTACGAAAATGTAATGAACATAATGAAATCATTAGATATAAAGCGCGACTAGTTGCATAAGGTTTCTCGCAGAGACTGGGTATTGACTATGAGGATACGTATTTTCCAGTAGGGGATACCATTACGTTTTGATTTTTAATCAGTTTGGCAGTCTTTGAAAGACTGAACATGTGTCTTATGGACGTAGTGACAACATATTTGTATGAGTCACTTGACACTGATATTTACATGAAAATCCTTGAAGGATTGAAGATGCCTGAAGCATATAAATCAAAGGATCGTAAACTGTGTTCAATCAAGTTACAACGATCTTTATACGGATTAAAATAATCTGGACGCATGTGATATAATCGTTTGAGTGAATATTTGATGAAAGAATGATATATAAATGATCTTATCTGCCCATGTATATTTATTAGAAAGTCAGAGACTGGATTTGCTATTATAGCAGTATATGTCGATGATATGCCGAAGACATTAGACAATTATGGTTTATGTCCTACGTAATATTTACATCATCTTATCGTAATTATGTACCTATTTTTACAACTTTGGTCAAAGTAATATTAGTTATAACCACACGATTATGTAATTTTCAATTTACTAAATCATTCGATGTCTCTTAGTCAACTTCAACCTAAAAACGTAATTTGAGATTCATGTTCTTTGCTTTGAAACAATACTAATACCATTATAAATAGGAATGGTTAACCGTATAAAAAAATCATTTAAAATTTTGATCGTTTTTTGAATTGAGATAAAAAAAATCATGAAATTTCTACCGAACCTAATCATAAGCGATTAGATTTTCCCCTTTCAGCTTTTAAGAGGGACTAATTTCACCTACCATTACACTATTGATTTTAATATAAAACTTTTTCTTACTCAAATAAATTTCATTCCCTAAAAAATATTTAACTATTTTGTGTGCGCATTTATATATAACTATTCATTACATTCTTATGAAAAAATCAATCCAATCGAAAGCTCAGATAAGCACTAAACATTATTAAAAAAAATAACATTATTTTTAATTTAAGGAGTCATATAAGTTGATATATTTTCAATGATTTTTTTTAGAGTTGAGTAGATACTTGTATAATTTTATTTGCAATTTGCGCCTCATCTGCTTGTCTTTCGCTGTTGTAGAATATGTGTCATCAAACAGTAATATAACTCGCAAATCAAACAGATCAAACTTCCAAAAGTAGATCTAGATGCAAAACCCTAAAACCAGAAAACTTGAAGACAAAACCTGGAAATTGAGATTACAGAAACAATCCAAGTCGAGAAGATCTCTGTCCTTAAGAACTTATTGGCCCCGTCACAGGTGCTTTACGGATTCGCAATTGGCCAATGTCCTCCCAGGATAACTTGGTTCCTTCTTGTCCAAGGAGCACTCCTTGACAAGTATACAAACTAGGAAATGGTTGAACTCTCTCTCAAAACCAAAAAACAAAAACCAATGTCTCTTTCAATATTCGTATTTTCCCTTATCACTTGTAATTAGTATAATGCCTCCTTATATAAGACATGTAAGGATGCCAAAAGGCACCATTTGGGGTGGGGTGCAACCCTCCAAATGGTTGTACCCCTCACAAGCACCCAATGCCTCAAAAGGACAATTCTACCCTTAATGAATATTTGGAAGATTTCCAACAATCCCCCACAATTCTTCAATATTCAAGGAGACACTTGAGAGAGTTACCATGAACTAAAGCTGCATCGAAATAGGTAGCTTTCGCCTTGAACCTTTCCTAGTGAGTGACAATCGGATTTACTTGGCAAACCAGTGACCCATAGTCTTGAACTGTTCTGCCGTTGGTGTAAACCAAGACAATTGCCAACCACAGCTTTAATTCGACCATTTTCCCGTTCTACGGTTGTGTTCATTTTGGCCCTGAACAACGGTCCTGGATTCATCAAGCACTTTAGGGTAACCCGCCTTTAAAGGTTCCCATGGAAGCGGCCTCACTTCTTACTTGAAATAGGTGATCTGCTATGAAGAGGTAATCTGTCTTTACCCCCATTAGGACTCATCTCCTAATATAGTGATCATTAAAAGCCTTAGCTTATCCTAACCAATGACAGACAGCACTCAGCGTCATTATCGGAATGGGAAAGAGTACGAAACTCTTCAGTGCTTGTTTTGAATTGCACAAAGTTTCTGTTGTCCCTTTTGAACCTAGATCTTGGGATCTCCAGTCAACTAGGTTGGGTTTCCACAGTGACAATTCTTAGATTATAGGCTTCAAGCCCATTCCCCTCGATGACTTCTCAACTTGCTCTCGAGGTAAACCTTTAGTTAGTGGATCCGCTAGGTTTTCCTTCGACCTGACATAATCGATCGTTATTATGCCACTTGAGAGCAGTTGACGTATGGTATTATGTCTCCGACATATGTGTCGAGACTTACCATTATACATTGTATTTTGGGCTCTCCCAATAACCGATTGGCTTTCACAATGTATGCTAATCGTTGGCACCGGTTTGGCCCAACTAGGAATATCCTCCAGGAAGTTTCTAAGCCATTCTGCTTCTTCCATTGTTTTGTCTAATGCTATGAACTCAGATTCCATAGTAGACCGGGCAACACATGTTTGCCTCGAGGATTTCCATGACACGGCTGCATTACCAAGTGTGAAAACAAATCCAACCGTAGATTTGGAATCCACTGTATCAGATATCCAGTCAGCATCGCTGTTTCCCTCTAGAACAGCAGGATATCTCTCGTAATATAGCCCATATTTTGAAGTTTCTTATACCTCAAAACACTTACTATGACTTTCCAGTGGTTATGTCCTGGATTGCTAGTATATCTGCTAAGCCTATTCACAGCTTGAGCGATATCAGTTCGTGTGCAATTCGTGAGATACATCAGACTTCCGATGATCTTTGAATACTCTAATTGCGATATGCTTAAGCCAGTATTCTTTGATAGAGGAAGAGTTAGGTTAGCTACTCCCAAATCTTTCATATCAAATTTGCTGGTTAACACTTTCTTGGTAAACTGAATCAACTCATGATTATTACCAATTATCAGCATATCGTCTATATAGAGACATACAATGACATATCATTCTAGAGTTGATTTGGTGTATATACACCTTATCACACTCATCGGTTTTAAACCCACTTGACAACATCTCTTTGTCAATGTTCTCATGTCATTGTCTAGGTGCTTGTTTCAATCCGTACAAGAATTTTACAAGTTTGCACACCTTCTGTTCTTATCCAGGAACATTAAACCCTTCTGGTTGTTCCATGTAAGTTTTTTCAGCCAATTCACCATTCAAGAATGACGTCTTTATATCCTTTTGATGTATTACAAGACCAACTATAACTGCTATGGCTATAAGCATTCTACTGATGTGATACGAATCACTGGTGGATATATGTCAAAGTAAACAAGGCCTTCTTTCTGTCTATAATCTTTTATGACACACCTCGCCTTGTACTTATCTATTGATCCATCCATTTTCATCTTTCCATTTGTAGCCCAGTGGCTTACAACCTGGTAGAAGATCAACCAACTCCCAAGTATGGTTCTGTAGGATTGAATCAATCTCACTGTTTATCGCCTCTTTCCACAGAGGTGCCTCTAAAGAAGACATTGCTTCTTTATAGCTTCGAGGCTCATTTTCTAACAAATATGTCAGAAAATCGGATATGACTCTTGGTCAACCTGATCACTGTCCTTGACAGTATCAACAGCTCTTTTGAGAGACTCTCTTCTTTGTCTTTCCTTACAAGGAAATGTCTCTTTAAAAATATTGCATTCCTTGACTCAATCATCACATTCAGATTGATGTCAGGAATCTCATACTTGTGTACCAAGAATCGATACGCTCTACTGTTGCAAGCATATCCGAAGAATATACAGTCAACAGTTTTGGGTCCTATTCCACCTTCTTAGGTTTAGGAGCCATCACCTTGGCAATTGGCAAGACACCCCCCATTTTTCAGATATTTGTAGGAAGGTACATAACCTTTCCACAACTCATATGGTGTCTTGTCCAATCTTGTGTGAGGAAGCTTGTTCAGAACGTAGTTCGCGGAAAGCAGGGCTTTCCCCCACAAGTTCTGAGGTAAACCAGAACTAGTCAACATGGCATTCATCATTTCCTTCAACGTTCGGTCTTTGCACTCAGCAATCCCATTTTGTTGAGGAGAATACGGAGCAGTGGTTTCGTGAATAATTCCGTGCACAGAACAATATTCACCGAATGATGAAACATATTCACCACCACTATCACTTCTGATTCTTTTGATTACTTGCCAAGTTGATTTGTAACTTCATTCTCAGTGTATAAAGCTCTCAATAGCTTCAGCTTTGCTCCTCAGCAAATACACTTAACATAATCTTGTGCTTTCATCGATAAAAGTGACAAAGTACTTTTTACCGCCTCTTATTTGCACAATATTCATGTCACACACGTCAGTGTGTACAAGTTCCAAGAAGGGTTAGAACTTCGTTCTATGATGTTCTATGTATTTTTTCTTCAACACATGCCTCACACTCATGTTGGCCATCAATGCAAATTTAGGTATAAGGTTCATGTTAATTAATGTACGCATTGTATCATAATTAATATGTCCTAACCTCTCATGCCATACATTTTGTGACTCAATAATATAAGCAGAAGTTTCAGCTTTATTAATAGCACAATTGACAGTCATTGAAAAGACCCTCAGCGAGGTATCATTTTCCTACATAGACATCATTTTTGGTCAATACAATCTTGTCAGAAACAAATACAAAAACCCGAGACCGAGTTCTTCCGAATATCTGGAACATGCAAACATTCTTATATGTAAGCTCCGTTCCGGATATCATTTTCAGAACTACTGTGCCTTGTCCAACCACTCTAGAGGTAGACGAGTTTCCCATTGTCAGATGATTGCCGCCATCGACCTTTCTGATACGAGGAAAACATCTTGCTATCAGCACAGATATGATGAGTAGCCCTAGTGTCTACCCATCATTCTCTCGGATTCCCAACCAAGTTGGCTACAGTTACCACTGCTTAGAGATTCATTCATCTGAAATCTCATCATTAACTGCTCATCTTCAGCGACATAGGCCTCATTTTTCCTGCCATTGTCCTGAGATATCTTGTTTCTGCAGTCCTTTGTCATATGACCGCTCTTTTCACAGTTGTAGCACTTCCCATTGAACTTCTTGTTCGCTTGGGAAGAATCAGCTTCACTGTTCTTTCTTTTCTTGCTACCCTTTACATCATCAAAGATGTTGGCCTTAGACTCCATAGTCTTGTAGCTGGCCTTCTCGGACATCATGTTGTCCTGTTCGATTCTCAATCGAACTCCAAGGTCCTCAAGGCTCATCTGCTTCTTTTGTGTTGCAGATAGCTCCTGAAGTCCTTCCATGATGGAGGCAACTTGAAACATCTCACAGAGTTTCATTCCCTCATCCAATATTTCATGAATGATCAATTGCAGTTCACCCAACTGAGACATCACCGTCCTTGAATCTACCATCTTGTAGTCCAGGAACCTACCCACGACAAATTTATTTTGTCTGGCATCTTCGGTTTTGTACTTCTTCTCGAGAGATTCCCAGAGAACCTTTGCAGAAGTCATGCCTTTGTACACATTGTACAGGGTATTGTCAAGACCACCCAAAAGGTAGTTCTTGCATAGGAAGTCTCCAGACAACCAAGTCTGTTATCGCTCTTCCTTGGCCAATTCATATTCACCCTCCACAGGACCCGGAGGATCTTTGAGGAATTTAGCCAACTGGAGAGTTATCAGGTAGAACAGCATTTTGCTCTGCCACTGTTTGAAGTTTGCCCTACCAAACTTCTCCGGTTTTTCTCCATGAGAGACCGGTACTGTGATGTTTCCGCTGACCATATGTAACTGGAAACAAACAGAGTTCAATATGTCTTCAAAAGACAAATTGTACAACGACCAACAAATGATCTTGTCTCAAGTGATATACCAAATATCCACTTGTTGTTATATTGGACAGTAGTACCAATAAACACAAGTCCTTGAATTTCCAACCAAGATTTCTTATGAAAAGTAAATAAAGGAATATCCTTTAACTACTTTCTCAAAAGAACCTCTTAGCAATTCAAACTCAATATTTCAATTTTCCAATAGCACAATTAATACGATAAGTGTAGATATATAAATGTCAATCAAGATTGGATGGAATTACTTGTGTAAAATTACACTTTAAATTCTCAACCAATTATGCAACACAGAAATAAGTTTCAACTTTATCACTATGTGTATGCTTGTGATAATTGAACAACCTAATATAACTTAAATCTATACTACCAAGATTAATGTGTTAACAGTATATGACTAACCAAGTTAATATTATTTAAGTTTGCAGTTTCTAAGAATTACAGGACTATTTCGTTAGTGTCGCGTTCGTATCTACGTTCGAACGAGACTGTCCAGTATGTGTGCGTTCGTGTTGCGTTTGCTAACGCGTTCGAACGATGTGTTTCCAGAGAGTTCACGTTCGAGTAGCGTTTGATAACGCGTTCGAACGGAATGATTCCAGAGAGTTCACGTTCGTATAGCGTTTGTGAACGCGTTCGAACGGAATGATTCCAGAGAGTTTGCGTTCGAGTTGCGTTTAGTACGCGTTCGAACGTTCTAAGGCAGAAGGCTTGCGTTCGAGTTGCGTTTGAAGACGCGTCGAACGTCCTTACGAGAATTCAAATTTTAGCCTTCGCGTGCGTTGGGCGTTCGAACGCCCTACTGGTTTTTCATGCACAGTTCGTATTTTCCAGAAAATATTCAAACCCTAACATGCAAATTACTATTTAATAACACGATATCAATAAGTTCTTAAGATTGTTGTAGAATATGTGTCATCAAACAGTAATATAACTCGCAAATCAAACAGATCAAACTTCCAAAAGTAGATCTAGATGCAAAACCCTAAAACCAGAAAACTTGAAGACAAAACCTGGAAATTGAGATTACAGAAACAATCCAAGTCGAGAAGATCTCTGTCCTTAAGAACTTATTGGCCCCGTCACAGGTGCTTTACGGATTCGCAATTGGCCAATGTCCTCCCAGGATAACTTGGTTCCTTCTTGTCCAAGGAGCACTCCTTGACAAGTATACAAACTAGGAAATGGTTGAACTCTCTCTCAAAACCAAAAAACAAAAACCAATGTCTCTTTCAATATTCGGATTTTCCCTTATCACTTGTAATTAGTATAATGCCTCCTTATATAAGACATGTAAGGATGCCAATAGGGCACCCTTTGGGGTGGGGTGCAACCCTCCAAAGGGTTGTACCCCTCACAAGCACCCAATGCCTCAAAAAGGACAATTCTACCCTTAATGAATATTTGGAAGATTTCCAACATTCGCCATGAGGTGCATGTTTAGACCCCATGATCCTTTACACCTTAGTGCGTCTCGCGCCTTTAATAATATGGGTAAGAGATCCGGGATGACTTTTCTTTTTAAATAAAAAATCGAGTTGAGATCCCCGATTTTTGTAATTCCAATTATGATTTGAGATTCCAAACCGTTTGATCAGTGATTCAGAAAGGAAAATCATTCGGAATATGGGATCGAAAAATCCCAAATTCCTCATCATATGTTAGACCAGCTGACCATGACCCTTTAGCCAGTAGCATGCTAATTTTCACAAACCGGAAGAAGAGAAAGTGAGAACAATAGAAACTTTTTGGCCGTTCAGTAGACACTTATTAATTTGTAGAAACACAGCTTCATTAAACAAACATTTTTCAACTAATTTATCGCTTGCCAACCCATAATTACGAAAAATGTCAAATTTGGCCGTTCAATAGGCACTAATGTCATTAATTATCTTCGTCTATTTAAAAGCCAAAATATTTCATTGAACCCATATCGCTATTAGATCAATAAATTACAATTTCTTTAGTTTGTTGTCATTATAATGGCTTTCACTTTTGCATATGGACTTGTTCTGATTCTATCTGCAGCTTCAATGGTGACAGTTAGCATGGCGAACAGGGGCTGGTCTTATGGATTCAACAGTACGTATCATTGGCCGTGGAGTTCCAAAAATGGTTCCCATAACTCCAATGACACAGATGATAATGGTCCCAACAAGATCGTTGTGGGTGGTGACTCTGATCACTGGCACTTTGGCTTCAACTACAGCGTCTGGGCCTTCCAAAATTCTCCCTTCTACGTCAACAATGTGCTAGGTAAGTTCACATCACAATAAATTGTTGATAGTAATTGGAAAATTTCCTTTTTATTCTATAGGATTTGAGTCAATTACAGAGTTAGTCCTTGTAGTTTTAAAAATTACACAAAACATCTCTATAGTTACTTTAAGAGTTTTTGGATATAACAATTCAAAGGTAAAATAGTATTTTTATCTAATATTTTTTTTGGAAATGTTGGAAATCTCATCGTCAAATCACCTGATCCGGACTTAAGCGGGGCAGGTAAAACCCTTGATTGTGCCAGGTTCTTACAAGAAATGCAGCACCTGAACTCAAACTCATGATCTAACAACCAAATCTTAGGCCCTCTCCCATGAAGCTATAGCAATTGAGGACTATTTTTATCTAATATATAACTTAGATTTCAAACAAATTTGAAGTGAAAAGTAAAAAATAATTAAGTATAATTTAACAAACAAATAACTACATAAATGAAATGAACCTAAATGAAACCGTATATATGATGATTGCATAAATAACTACTATAACTTATATATGATGATTGCATAAATATGTGCAGTATTCAAGTATGATCCACCAAACGACACCGTATTTCCACATAGTGTGTACTTGCTACAAACGTGTGGAGTTACTTGACATGCGACCTCTCCAGAGCCAAGATGATTGCAAACACAACACAAGGCGGCGGTGACGGCTTCGAGTTTGTACTGAAGAGGTGGCAGCCGTACTACTTTGCTTGCGGCGAACGCGGCGGCATTCATTGCAGAGACGGCAGAATGAAGTTCATGGTGCTGCCGCTGCTCCGTCGCTGGCATTACTAGCTATTGTATCATAAGAAGCTCATGAGGAAGCAAAGCATGCAATATCTTTGAGCATGCATTTAATAAAAGTTACGAGAGGTCTTAAATTATATATTATTGTGATGGCTACCTACTAATGTTATACCATGGAGCTAGTCTTTTGTATTTCTTGATTTTATTTCATATAATATTCACTAATACTTTTAATATTTTATATAGGTTTCCTTTTTAAACTAGCATTCTCATTAAATCAAGAAAATAATTCAAAGGAAATAAGATAAGTGGGGTGATAAATCTTCTTCCCACACACAATATTCAACAACACGAACAACAAATTTAACTAAAATATATGCTACTCCATTAAGATTCCTTATGATATGATAAATCTTAAAATATTGCTTTGATTGTAATAGTAGCTTAATCTCATTAATGATCCAAAAAAATTTATACAGGTACCTTATTGATTAAGAATCAATTGAGAAACACGAAACGAATCCAACTTTATAAAAAGAGATGACAAATTAATTTTCAACGCAAGTTGATTACCAAAATATAAGGCCTCCATCTCAACAATATCAACATCATTAGAAAGTACTCTTACATCAATTTCAAATACCACAACTAACCCGTCATGATTTTGAATCACCACTATTATAAAACTGTAGAAAGATGACCTAGAATTGATGACAGTTTTATGCAAATATTGACATTAAAATTATTTTATGATGTTATAATAAAAAACCGTCATTATAAATATATAAATAATGAAGATTTTTAACATAAAACTGTCATTATGTAGATTAGTTAATAATAATGACGAAAATATGATAAAACCTTCATCTTTTGATCTTTAAAAGATTATGGTTATTATATATATATTAAAAAAAAACCATCATCTTTTTTTATCATATTCAAAGATGACACATTTTAAATAATAATCGTCATCTTTTAACAATCAAACGATGATGGTTATATTTAACAAACGTCTGTTAACGACATAATCGTAAGATAAATTTTGATGATGCAACACTAAAAGATTTTGACGCCCGTTTACAGACATTACAAAAAGATGTCGAAATAATTGTTGATAAATAGCTAAAAAGAGGATGAAAAAGCCAAAGTAAAAGTCAAGTAAGATGAAAATCAAGATGATGATTAAGAGCTAAAAATAATTATAAGTGAGTTTATTCAAATATTTTAAAACTCTTAGGAATCATACATTTTGCATCACTTGCATTTAAAATGGCTTAGAATGCTTAAAGAATCATTTGCACTTTATTTGCACCAAAATGAATTTCAATGTACAAGTACATCGGAAAATAGTTTTGAAAAATTAGTAAACGGTTGAATTGAATTTCAAATGATATATTGTTAGATAGATATGTGTCTCTGATTTTATACAATTTAAACGGAACACAATTCCGATATATAGAACTTTTACTAGAGCCATATTACTACAACATGTTCAGATGTATTTTTTCTGCAGACTTGTCACATTAGAAACATTCAAAAAAAATCATCTTAAAATTTTTGAAGCTGTATTTTTTAAAGATGATAGATATATGTGTCTAGTTTATGTAAAAATTTACAGATATTGATTTGGAATTTTCTAAAGGAAGTTATGGCTAAAATACTGAGTGCTGTCAGGATTGACTGGTCATCAGAAACTTACTGAGACAGACATATCGGTCTGAGACAGGCATACCGGTCACCATACCAGTCTAGACAGGCATATCGGTCCTTATTCCGGCCATACCTAAATTTTTCATACATTCCGTAACCGGGTCAAATCATATCAGTCTTCATACCGGTATCCATATCAGTCTCTTTTCAACATTCAAAAACACAACAATCATATTTTTAGAAGCCGATTTGTGATGTCAGACCGGCATACCAGTATTGTAGACCGACATACCGACCTTAGAACAAGAAAATGGCCATATTCAGTTTTAAGCTTATAAATTGAAACTTGATTTCATTTTTACTAAAGGGAACATTTTGGGAATAATATATTCAAAGAAAAAATCATTTGCATACATCTTTTGATCACATAAACAAGCTTCAAACACTTTCAAAGAGAGTTTTTCAAATCTTCTATATCATACACTCTCTACATTTGAAAAATCTCATATTTCATCTTCATCTTCATATTAGTGAGGTTTGATACATTTGGGTTAGCAACTCACATCTTGAATCTTTTTATCTTTTGTGAGTGCCAAAGTGAATTGTAAAATCTTCATATTCATACACTTGTGTTTTGGAAGTATCTTGTTGAGTGAGTATTCTCAAAAGAGCAATTTGTGTAAAGGTTGTGAGTAAGCCTAGGGACAAAACTAATTGTAAAGGTTTAACGAGTGAGCCTATGTAATAAAACTCTTATGTAAAAGTTTATCTAGGGACAAAACTCTTGGTTGCAAGTGAGTCACGGAAAACTCGGTGTAAGTTGTGGATTCAACTTAGTGGAATTCTTCAAGCGTGGCTTGGGGGAGTAGACGTAGGCAAAGAGTTGGCCGAACCACTATAAATCACCGGTGTCATTTTTTTTCTCCCTTAACTTTTAATTATTGCAAGTTTATTTTTGTATTTTTATATTAATTAGAAACTTGCATTTAGGCGATATATTGTGATTGAGAAAATTGACCTAAGCTTAATTGGTAAAGCTACTAATTTAGTAGCGTAAAATCGGAAAGAAATTTTATTTCCGTATATTTAGGCCACTACCAAATTCACCCCTCCTCCATTGGGTATAGAGATTGTGTTTGTTGTGTGCTTGTAGGTAATTTCAATTGGTATCAGAGAAAAGTATTCTCAACAAAGACTTAACCATCCGAGAATAGATCATGAAATTTACAAGCTACACAACATATTTTTTCGAAAGAGCATTCAACGATAGACCGCCATTTTATGACGGAACAGACTTCAAATTTTGGAAAAGAAGAATGCTCATTTTTTTTTTGCTCACCTACGATGTTGGTGGATATAAAGAGATAACAGGAGAGCGAAAAAATTCAGTAAATTTCTAATGCACTTAAAGTTTTATATGAAGCATTAAATAAAAGCATAATTGATAGGATTCCAAAATTTTCAAATGCATATGAATTGTGGAAATCTTTAGAATTGCTAAATGAGGGAAATAGTCAATTAAATGAATGCAAAATTGATCCTAGCTTATCTAATGATGAAATTTGTAATTTTTCGTTTATGGCTAGTGAAAATCCTAGAGAGGAATTGAAAAATGAAAGCATTGATAGTTCTAAAAATGATATTTTCGATTGTGATGAAATGCTTGACATGTTGAATGATTTGCATGATAATGATTCTTTTAGAAAGAAATGTAATTTGATTAAGGAAGAGCATACAACACTTCAATATGAACATGCATCATGTTTGGATAAAATTCGTGTTTTGGAAAATTATAATATTTACTTAAAGACCAAGCATGAAAATGATGTATTAATTGACCAAAATGAGTATGCATCTCTTATTGAAAAATTCATGCTTTAGATAATGTGGATATGTGTTTAAATGTATAGCATGAACATTTTATAGAGAACATGCAAAATGAAACATCTACCTCTACATCATCATGTGTTTATGAATCATTGAAAATTAAAAATTATGATTTGAATAAGAAAGTTTATGACTTGCAATGCATTATGAATAAGTTCACTCGAGGTGAAAAGAACTTTAAAATACTATTTGGTTCACAAAGAAGAGTGTTTGGAAAATATGGATTAGGATATAAGCCTCACATGAAAGAAAAATATTTGAACAACTATTTTGGGAAGGCATCCAATTCATATGCACATTCATCACATGTACATGCATCTAAAACAATTGAAATAGCGACGCGTGGCCGTAGCTTGCAGGATAATGATTCCTGCGTTTCTGCTCTTTTCCTACGTGCTTCCGATATATCCGTAAGGTCATGAAACATGCGTAATTGCTCCAATATCCATATTCTATTGCTTCTTAATAACAAAACAAAAAATAAACCATAATTAAGATCAAATACATGATAATCAAGCCGAATTAGCGACGTTCAAAGTACATTTTCATGTACTTATCACAACCCCCAACCAACTTATTGATAGTCTGATACGAAACTGGATACGAAAAAGACTAAATCCGATCCAAGATCCCGTAGACCCCCAAAGAACCTGTCCTTGAAAACCCTTAGAGATAGCCTCAGATGAATTTTGCTAGCAAAATAAACGCCACAAAGGATGTCAACCCTTTGATAAGTCTTTGTTCAATCACTGAACAATGATAAAATTTTCTTAATCTCAAGAAAAATCACTATTCACGCACAAGAATATTCGGTCCTTCATTCAGAGTTATTTTTGAGTTTAAATAGTAACATGCTCAAACCCTAATAGAGCCAAAAGTCTAAAATAGCCTTAAACTACCCATTACTAACTAAAAACCCATAACTTCTAATTTCTAGCCCATTTTGAACCCACAAATAAATAAAATAAACTAACCCAAATAATAAATAAAAACTGTCATCCACGTTGGTTTCATACATGCAAATAAATAATAAATAAGTCTAAACAAACGAAATCGATCCATGCTGCTCCTCGATGACTTGAGTCAAGTGTATAACTCTTGAACCCTCTTCTTTGAGGTCCAATTGGTCTCGAACGTGCTTGTTCAATTCAGCATAGATTGGATTGGTCATCCACATTGGTTTCATACATGCAAATAAATAATAAATAAGTCTAAACAAACGAAATCGATCCATGCTGCTCCTCGATGACTTGGATAAATTGTCTAACTCTTGAACCCTCTTCCTTGAGGTCCAATTTATCTCGAACGTGCTTGTTCAATTTAGCTACATGACGTTGGGCCAGACCTGCCATAGCGTCTTTGATCTTCTAAGCTCTGTGTCTTGTAATTGGTCTAACTAATACATGGATTGGATCAATTGTTGTCTGGACCGAACCAGGTGCAGCTAGGATCACATAATCCCCTCCCTCTTAAAAAGGATTCGACCTCGAATCAACACCTGTATCAAAATGGGACAAATCAGAAACATGAAATGAAGCAGAAACATTATACTCACCAGGCAGATCAAGCTTATATGCATTATTAATGATCCTTTTGACGAATTGAAAATGACCATCTCCCCGAGGTTGAAGCTTGGATCTTCGTTGAGCCGGAAACCTTTCCTTACGCATGTGTAACCAAACCCAATCACCAGGCTCAAACACCACGCGTTTACGGCCTTTATTCGCATGAGAAGCGTACTGCTTATTTTCCGTAATATGTGTTCACGTGCTTTCTCATGGATTTGTTTCACCAATTCTGCTTTCTTTTTCCCATCGAAACCTACTCTTTCCTCAACAGGAAAAGGCAATAAATCCAATGGCGTTAGTGGGTTAAATCCATATACAATTTCAAAAGGTGAATATGAAGTAGAAGAATAAATGCACCTATTGTATGCAAACTCTATAAATGGCAAACACTCTTCCCATGATTTTTATTTCTTAGTGACTATGGTACGAAGCAATTGAGTCAATGTCCTATTGACCACTTCTGTCTGTCCATCTGTTTGAGGATGACACGTAGTAGAATAATTAATTTAGTCCCTAGCTCACCCCACAAAACCTTCCAAGAATGACTCAAGAACTTGAAATCTCTATCAGAAACTATACTCCTAGGAATCCCATGTAGTCGTACTACCTCTCTAAAGAATAAGTCTGATATGTTAGTGGCATCATCAGTTTTATGACATGCAATGAAATGTGCCATCTTGCTAAATCTATCAACCACTACAAAAATGGAATCCTTACCTCGTTTAGTCATAGGTAAACCAACACAAAATCCATCAAAATATCTACCCATGGTTCACTAGGTACATGTAATGGAGTATATAATCCATGAGGCTTCACCATAGATTTGGCCTTCCTACAAGTGAAACACCGATCACAAATTCGCTCTACATCGCGCTTCATCCTAAGCCAGTAAAAATACTCCTTTAAGGTTTCTAGGGTCTTACTAATTCATAAATGTCCCATTAGTCCGCCTTCATGAGCCTCTCTCACTAATAGCTCATGCATACTATAAGAAGGAATGCATAACTTATTTTCTCTAAACAGAAATCCCTCATGCTAGTAGAATTTACTAAATACAGATTTAATACGTGTAGCATATATATCACAAAAATCTACATCACATGCATAAAGCTCTTTAATAAATTCAAACCCTAACATTTTAGCACCTAAAGAAGTAAGTAAAACATACATGCGTGATAAGGCATCTGCAACTACATTTTCCTTACCTTGTTTGTAGCGAATGACGTACGTGAATGTCTCTACAAACTTCATCCATTTAACATGCCTATTGTTCAGTTTTCCTTGTCCTTTAAGGTGTTTCAAACTCTCATGATCGTGTGTATCACGAACTCCTTGGGCCATAGGTAATGCTGCCAATTCTCCAGTGCTCGAACAAGTGTATACAACTCCTTATTGTACGTGGGACACCTCAAAGCTGCCCCATTCAACTTTTCACTGAAGTACGCAATATGTCTTTTCTCTTGCATCAATACCGCCCTAATACTTATGTCACTTGCGTCACACTCTATCTCAAATGTGCTCTCAAAATTATATAGTGCGAGAACTGGTGCACTGCATAACCTATCCTTGAGAGTCTGAAAAGAACTCTCTTGAGCTTCACCCCACTGAAATCCAACAGTCTTCTTGACTACCTCGGTCAATGGTGCCGCTATGCTACTGAAGTCCTTCACAAAACGCCTGTAGAAACTTGCCAATCCATGAAAACTCTGTACCTCTGACACTGTGGTAGGTGGTGTCCAATCTCTAATCGCTTTAACTTTCTCCTCGTCCATCTCTATGCCATCTGCAGTCACAACAAAACCAAGAAAAATGACTATATCCATGCAGAATGTGTATTTCTTATAATTAGAAAATAATTTTTCTTTTTTTAAAATATCAAACACACATTTCAAATGACCTACATGTCCATCTAAAGATTTACTGTATACTAATATGTCATCAAAATAGACCACTACAAACTTCCATATACATGCACGCAACACATGGTTCATAAGTCTCATAAAAGCACTAGGGACAAGTTATCTAGTGGGTATGATGCTCCGTCATCATCATTAGCATCCTCTAACGCGGGTATCTCATCTTCCACCTCTTCATCTGTGGAATTGATATTACCATCATCTTTCATTATTAGTGTTCGCTTGTTGGATCACTGTGATGCATAATGTCCCATACCTAAGCACTTAAAACAATTTACCTCCTTGGATTTTGGAATTACCACTTCAGACTTAACCTTAAACCTACAACCTCCACTTCTTTTCCCTTACCACTATCAGCCTTGGGCTTATTGAAACCCTCATCTCTTCGCTCGTTACTAGGCCACTTCCCCCTCCAAGCAGAAGTTCTCTGTGCAGTGTATCTAGATGCAAATTTCTTCCTCAACTGTCTTTCTACATTGATCTCCATATATAGCATATCCTCCAACTCCACATAATGATGCAACTCAACTACACTCGCAATCTCCTTATTTAACCCTCCTAAAAACCGAGCCATCGTGGCTTCTCTATCCTCTACCACATTCGCCCTAATCATTGCTACCTCCATCTCTATATGATAGTCCTCAACACTCTTCGACCCCTGATACAAATGTTGTAGCTTCTGATATAATTCTCTGTAATAGTGACTTGGAATGAACCTCTTACGCATGAGAGCCTTTAACTCCTCCCAAGTCTCAACTGGCCTCTCGTGGTTCCTCCTCATATTAGTTACCAATTGATCCCACCAAATCACCGCATAGTCTGTAAACTCAATTGCAGCCAACTTCACCTTCTTCTCATCAGAATACCTATGACAATTAAAGATCAGCTCAATTTTTCTCTCCCAGTCCAAGTACGCCTCTGGATCATTTCTGTCGTGGAAAGATGGAATTTGCATCTTGATACCACCTAGGTCACCATCAATATCATCTCGCCTACCATGATCTCTTCTGTCAGGCCCCCTCTGATAGTTATAATCATGCTCTTCATATGCATCTCTCACATATCTATCTCCAAATCTGTCACCAAATCTATCACCAAATTGTCTATTTTCTCCCCCATAGGCCCTTATATCTCCTCTCTGAAAATTTATTCGTTCATTAAACCTCTTATCCCGTCTGTCATATCTCATCTCATACCGCCTATCCCGCGGTATATACCTATCCTCCTCAGCTTCAAACTCATCCAACTCCTCAATATCATCCAGATTATTCTCGGCCTCACCTCATGTATAGGTACCCGATGTGGTTGTTGCTCTACCTGTTCCGGCCTAGATTATTATGGCCCATCAACCTCCTTCTGAACACTAGAGAATTGGAGACTAGTAACCTCCATCGACAACCTCTATATCACTGCGTTCATAGTTCCAAACATCTCTCGAAACTCAGCCATATTCTGCTCCATGATATTAAACCTCCCATCCACGTCCATATCTTTCTCTGCCATGTTACTTAACAAATAGATTAGTAATAACAATAAAAAAAATAAATTAAATAAAGGAAACCTCATAAGCTCTCGTGTTTCACTCTCTCTCAACACTCCCCTCGAATGATTACCTCCGTTCAATGTCGAACGCTAACCACCAATGGATTGCACAATCCATGTGTAGTCCAAAAGTCAGCAAAATCCACAAGGAATCAAATGAATAAGAGTATTAAGAAAAAGAATAAGACATGACTCGAGAAACAACAACGATACTCGATCAATAAAACCTAAAACTAGAGTGCAAAAGGAAATAATAAAATAAACAAGATCAATGTTTTTTTTTTGATTTTTTTTACCGTAACAAAGGTGCACTAGAAAAGGAAAAATAGTCACAGTAGTGACATATGCGAAATTTGTTTGAGTCCTTTGATCAGCGGGATTAATAGACAGGAGAAAAAAAATTACCTATTGAAACAAATAAAATACAAAGAACAAACCCTTATCAGACACTCACTTTTCATGCATTCACGCCAACCAAGGAAACAAGTCGACATTCAACATTCAACATTCAACATTCAACATTCAACATTCAACACAGCCTTAAATAGGAATCAGACATGTACTAATAATTTTTTTTTTTTTTTTTGTTTTTTGGCTTTTACGCCAACCAAGTATCAATGATCAACAACAACTATCAAGTTTCAACATGCACAGACGTGAAATTGATTTCTCTTTTTTTTTTTAGATCGCCACCGAGAATAATTTTTTTTTGAATCACAGGCATGATGTGCTTGTTTTTTTTTTCACTACTGACGCAAGCAAGCAAGTAAAATATTAAGGAAGATTTTTTTTTTGGTTGACAGGCATAAACAGTAAAAGAACATGAGTTGAAGATTGAAATAACAAAAGAAAAAATAAATAAATAAATAAAAGTCAGACCTTGAAAATCTGGCTCTGATAACCAATTGATACGAAACTGGATACGAAAAAGACGAAATCTGATCCAGGATCCCGTAAACCCCCAAAGAACCTGTCCTTGAAAACCCTTGGAGATAGCCTCAGATGAATTTTGCTAGCAAAATGGACGCCACAAAGGATGTCAACCCTTTGATAAGTCTTTGTTCAATCATTGAACGGTGATAAAATTTTCTTAATCTCAAGAAAAATTGCTATTCACGCATAAGAATATTCGATCCTTCAGTTAGAGTTGTTTTTGAGTTTAAATAGTAACATGCTCAAACCCTAATAGAGCCAAAAGTCTAAAATAGCCTTAAACTATCCATTACCAACTAAAAGCCCATAACTCCTAATTTCTAGCCCATTTTGAACCCACAAATAAATAAAATAAACTAACCCAAATAATAAATAAAAACGGCCATCCACGTTGGTTTCATACATGCAAATAAATAATAAATAAGTCTAAAAAAACGAAATCGATCCATGCTGCTCCTCGATGACTTGGGTCAAGTGTATAACTCTTGAACCCTCTTCCTTGAGGTACAATTGGTCTCAAACGTGCTTGTTCAATTCAGCTACATGACGTTGGGCCAGGCCTGCCATAACGTCTTTGATCTTCTGAGCTCTGTGTCTTGTAATTGGTCCAACTGGTACATGGATTGGATCAATTATGGTCTGGACCGAACCAGGTGCAGCTAGTATCACATCATAGTCCCTAGCAATTCATCCCCAAAAAGAAAAATGAGAACTAACTACATTAAAAAATTAATAAATACTATCTAAGCCACTTTCGTAGGGATCATGATTGCATTTAGCGTATGCAACAATCCTTTAAACCCCTACGTGGCCCTAGTGGATGAGTTATAGTCTCGTGAGGGCTTACATCGACGACACCCACAAACGTCATTCAAAAAATATGTAAAAATAACAAAATAAAAATGAAATAGTCACAATAGTTACACATATTTTTGTCCTCAACGGATGCCTAGTAATGAAATCAGAGAACATTCAAAGTACTCAAAGCAACTCAAATCCAAATTCTTGAATAAATCATCTAAGCCAGACTCACAATGTGTGTGTGTAAAGGTTTATTCACATCTTGATTCCTAGGTAAGCCAACTCAATGATTTCATTTAAAAATTGGGATTCGATGGGTCAAACCAACCTAGATAGCTCATTTGTGCTCTGTAATTGCCTTTCTATGCTCAGTATGGTATGATCTTTCTTATGTTTGTTTCTTGTCTTTTTTTCTTTTTTTTGAACTTTTATTTTCTTTTCTTTTTTTTTTAACACGCCTACCTTTTAAGGTAGTATTTCTCCATATGGTGGTCCTAACACTCGCCCATTAGTAGCTTCACGCTTATCAGTTAGAGATGGTCTAATTTTTTTCTTTCGAGACTTTTTATTTTTATTTTTACCATATATCATAACACTTAGCAAATCAGGATAGACATCTAAGCAAACGGTCATTCATCGACATGCAATTTCTTCAACTAGTCACATTGCCAACTATATAGGCTTTCACTACTAAAAACCTCTAGTTAAGTGCTTACGAGTCTAACCTAGATCAACTACTCAAGGCATCAGATAAAAGTACATTAAAAAACTTATCGTTTCTAAGATTTCACCTTAAAGCAAACAATATCATCATTGGACTTTGTTTTACTATTAAGGACTAAAAAGAAATAAAATAGTTTATTATTATTTTTGTTTTTATTTTTATAACAGGTATTAGTATTATCACTACATGCCTACTCCCCCACACTTAAAACTTGCATTGTCCTCAATGTAAGATAAATATAAAGAAAAAGGATTAAGGAACAACACTACCAGGCATGGAGTTGATCAGGCTCCTGCTGGTGAGACTTTGGTTGTGTGAGTTGTGTAGGTTGCGCTAACAACTGCATAAATACTCATGCAAATAATAAACAGACAATTAGCACACAATAAAATAAAACTAAAGTAAATAAAATAATAAAGTAAAATAAAGTAAAATAAATGTAGATGCAAGAGTTGCCTCCCCGCTAGCGCTAAGTTTAACGTCTTCAGCCAAACATAATCACCCAAGTTGTCATGATGGCTTCTATGTAGCGGACCAAGTAGTCCTATGTTCTTTCTTCTTCAGTAGACATTGGTGATTGAAGTATGAAAAATAATTTTTATCTGGCTGTAGCAGTTTATCTATGGATCCCCCAGGATCTACTCATGGTTGAAATTTGAGGCTGCATATATGACCAAATTGGTTCAACCTCCTTTTTAACTTCCCATGTATCATCTTCAATTGAGCACTAACTCTCATTTTCCTCTTTTTACAGTCCTTTGGGATCATGTTCAATTCGGGAGGGTTTGATTCATGTTGTAAAGAAGCTGTTTCTGGTAGGACTGTGTCTAGCAGGTATGTGTAGTGGCACTCATCATCATCCCATTGTTGTTTCTCAACATGAAAAATGTTCACCTCCAGTGTCATATTCCCAAATGATAGTTTTATGAGACCATTCATGCAATTGATAAGTGCATTAGTTGTAGCAAGAAAATGTCTACCTAAGATGAGAGGAATTTTTGACTCAGTGTCAACCACAGACTGCGTATCTAAAATCAGAAAATCAACAGGGTAGTAGAATTTATCAATTTGCAGTAAAACATCCTCAACTACTCCCCGTGGTGTTCTGGTAGAGCGATCAGCTAACTGTAAAACCACAGATGTAGGTTTAATCTCTCCAAGTCCTAGCTGCTTATAGATAGAGTATGGCATGAGATTAACACCAGCACCTAAATCTAATAAAGCTTGATCGAACTCAGATGTGCCAATGCGGCAAGTAATAGTGGGATAACCTGGATCTTTGTATATTGGTGGAGTCCTCTGCTCAATTACTGCATTTGCTTGCTCTGTCAAGAATGTAGTCTTTTTCATATGATGTTTTCTTTTCATGGTGCATAGATCATTCAAAACCGTTGCATATGTAGGAACTTGTTTGATCACATGTAACAGAGGAAGGTTGATCTTTACCTTCTCTAAATGTTCTATGATCTCACCATTTGGGTCTGGAGCTCTCGCTGTAGGCCTAAAAGATTGAGGGAAATGTACTCTAACTGGGGCATGTGGCACTTGATCTTCTTTAGGGGTATTTATACTATTATCTCTGAGGTTACCTATAATGTTGGAGGTGTCCTGCAATCCTATCTCCTTACCACTCCTAGTGAATATGACATTAACACTTTTTACATTAGATGCTTCGTAATCAGCATGTACCATGTGTTGCCCTTGTGGATTTGGTTGAGCCTGAGATGAGAATTTTCCTTATTCTTGCACACTCAAGACATTAGTCAATTTGGAGACTTAACTCTTAATCTCCTTATTGTCTTCAACTACCTGAGTTATCAACGACTCAAACCTTTGATTGGTTTTGCTTTAAGCCTCTATAAATTTGTTCTGGGCCTCCACAAATGCTTGTACAGTATCCTCTAAAGAATTTCTAGGAATGACATGTGTGTGATACTGGGGGAACTGTAACCTCTAGTTTGTGGTGTCTGACTAGGCTGTGGGGCTCATATTTCCAACTAAAATTAGGATGGTTCCGCCAACTGGGATTGTAAGTATCTGAATAATGTGTGTATGGATTCTTGTACATCCCTAAGGTGTTACATTGTTCCTCATATGTCTCCATATCTTACCATATATATGACACTCTTGGGCTAGATGGTCAATCCCCTTACACACAAAGCATACCCCTTGAGGTTCTAACTGGGATACTGCATGCATAGTCTTGCTATCTCTGGCTTTTAAGGCTCATAACTCTCTAGTCAATAGCTCAACTTATGCCTTAAGACTATCTTCTTCCCTAAAGTGGTGTATGCCTCTGCTAGAAGAAGTGGGGTGTGTCATATCAGTGTTATCAATGGCATTAAGTCCAGTCCAAGTGTGATATTTCTCGGCTAGGTCATTTAAGTAATCTAATACCTCATCAGGGTCCTTTCAGATGAACTCACCATTGCACATTATCTCCACGAATTGGCGCTCTCTAGGGGTTAAACCGTCATAAAAATAGCTCATTAAGCGCCAACTCTCATATCCATGGTGATGGCAACTAGCTAACATCTCCTTAAACCTCTCCCAAGTCTGATAAAGAGATTCACTATCCTTCTGGGAGAAGGTAGAGATTTGTCTTTTTAGGGCATTCGTCTTATGGTGTGTGAAGTATTTATTAAAGAATGCATGTGTCATCTCACCCCATGATCCTATTGACCGAGGTCATAAAGAATACAACCAGATCTTAACTCTATCATTAAGGGCAAAGGGGAAGAACTTAAGTCTAATTGTGTCGATAGTCCCAAACCAATCATGGAAAGTTGCTACAACCTCTTCAAATTCTCTAATGTGCAAGGTTGGGAGATACTGTATCATTCCAGGTTTAAAATCTATGTGTGGAGCATTAGGAGGAAACATTATGCACGATGGTGTAGCTGTGCGAGTGGGATGGAGGTACTCTTCAAGATTCCTCATGGGTGATCCCTCGTACTCACTCATGCTGTGTGTGCTACATGTAGATGGTGTGACAAAAAGATTATTAAACATACTTTCTGAGTCTGATTTTTCCTTTTCAATCCTAACAAATCTACAAACCTATCCCCATGTCTAGGCATGCAATTAAACACAAATAAAACTAGAAACAAAAATAAATAAATAAACTTAAAATAAATAAAAAAAAAATAAATTGATAATCAAAACTAACTAAAACTGAAATTGAAATAAAATAAAATAAATAAGTAATAATAATTAAAAATTAAGATGAAACGAAGTTACCGCTGTTGTTGTTGACCGAGCAAACCTGCTCCTTTTGCTTGTAAACCATCTCCCCGACAATGGCGCTAAAATTTGATTACGTCTAAAGAGTACTCGCAGTTATCGCAGTATAGTTGGGGTGTCGATTCCTCAGAGAGATGGTTACAAGGAACTAATTTACTTAAACAAAACGTTAGCAGTGACTTAATTAAATAGAAAGATTGAATTAGCAATTAAAACTAGATATATGAAAAGTATACAAGAATTATCAATAGAGAGAAACAGCAAAGCGTCAGGAATCCCTCTTGTATCAAGTTCCTATATTCAATTAATGATTCCTTTTATTACTCAATGAAGGTTTCACATCCCAAATCAACAATCGGAAGATATTCAATTCCAAACATATTAAATTCTAATGTAATTGATGATTTACTTTCTTTATGTTAACAGCTCACAAAGTTATCGTCATGACCTAACTAACGTCGATAATATACCCACAGACAATACTGCAGCAAAATATCAACTCATAAAACAACTTTACCAGTCACAACTGGGTTCCCCAATCGCACATAGAAGAAACATGACTATTCCTATATGCAAGTTGGTAAAACACAATCTCTGGTTTATAAATCGAAAGATAATAAAGAATAATAAAACATCAATTGTATTAAACGTTAAAACGCATTCAAGAATCAACAACATGAATATAAGAAATCAATTACAAGAGTTCATCCTTAGCTTTGCCTAGGAGATTAGTTCTCCATAGAAGAAAAAAACATAGCTTGAAGAGATTGCAGCAACATCCTGTCCGGTATGAAGTTTCTTCATTCTTCAAACTCAAATATGTTTAAATCTCTTTGTTATGTGTTTTCTCTCTCTTTTTCTTTCTGTTTCTTCTCTCCCCTAGGGTTTTGGACGAACTTGGGTTTATATAGAGGGGTCCCGAAGTCCTTATTTGCGTAAAAAATGAACTAAGCAAAAACCATGGAAAACATATTTGTTTCACGACGTGTGGCCATTATGTGTCTCGACGTGTGTCCGTAGCTTGCAGGATAATGATTCTTGCGTTTCTACTCTTTTCTTGCGTGCTTTCGATACATCCGTAAGGTCCCGAAACATGCGTAATTGCTCCAATATTCATATTCCATTGCTTCCTAATAAAAAAACATAAAATAAACTATAATTAAGATCAAATACATGATAATCAAGCCGAATTAGCGATTTTCAAATTACATTTTCATGCACTAATCAGATATCTAGCTTATGTGACATTTAGTAGGATGGGAGAAAAATTATTGATCAAATTTCGGTGGTAAGGGAGTATCCTGATGTTTTCCCTAATGAGTTGCCAGGCTTACCATAGGATAGAGAGATCAAATTTTGCATTGATATAATTCCAGACACGCAACCCATATCGATTCCTTCATATAAGATGGCTCCTGCAGAACTTAAGGAATTGAAAGTACAATTGCAAGATTTGCTGGATAAGGGGTTCATTCATCCCAGTGTGTCTCCATGGGTGCCCCAGTGTTATTTGTAAAGAAGAATGATGGGACATTCTGATTGTGTATATATTATCGACAGTTAAATAAAGTTACAATTAAGAATAACTCCCAACTGCCGAGGATTGATGATTTGTTTGATCAACTCTATGGAGCACAATGTTTCTCAAAGATAGATCTTCGGTCGGGATATCATCAATTAAGGATTAGGGAAAGCGATGTATCGAAGACAGCTTTCCGGACTAGATATGGACATTATGAGTTCTTGGTAATGTCATTTGGCTTGACTAGCGCCCCTGCAGCTTTTATGGATTTGATGAATAGGGTATTCAGGATTTTTTGGATCGATTTGTGATAGTTTTCATTGATGATATCATGGTGTATTCACGAAGTGAGCAAGATCACACGAAACACTTGCATCAGGTACTACAGACATTGAAAGAGCACAAGTTGTTTGCTAAGTTCTCTAAGTGTGAGTTTTGGTTGTCCAAAGTCGTGTTTCTGGGGCATGTGGTGCCAAAAGAAGGAATTGGTGTAGATTCCCATAAAATTGAAGTTATTCAAAAGTGGCGCAGGCCCACCAATATGACAGAGATTCATAGTTTCTTGGGATTAGCAGGATACTACCGGAGATTCGTGGAAAACTTCTCTAGAATAGTTGCTCCGTTAACTCGATTGACGCAGAAAAATGAAAAAGTATGTGTGGTCAGATGCCTGTGAGAGAAGTTTTCAGGAGCTTAATCAACGGTTGACTACCGCTCATGTTCTAGCTTTACCATCAAGATCAAGAGGGTTTATGGTATATTGTGATGCTTCTAGAGTGGGAATGAGATGTGTTTTGATGCAATGATGAAAAGTTATTGCCTATGCTTCTAGGCAGATAAAACCTTATGAACAGAATTATCCCACCCAAGACCTAGAGATGGCAGTAATAATTTTCGCCTTGAAGATATGGCGACATTATTTGTATGGTGAAAAGTTTGAGATTTTTACTGACCACAAAAATCTCAAGTGTATTCTGAGTCAAAATGATCTTAATTTGAGGCAGAGGCGATGGATTGAGTTATTGAAGGATTATAATTGTTCAATTTAATATCATCCTAGTAAGGCTAATGTGGTAGCTGATGCCTTAAACAGGAAATTTATGGGGATTTTAGCTCATTTTCCAACTGAAAGGTGGCAACCAGCTAGACAGATACAGAAATATATTTCAGATGGAGTAAGCTTTCAAGTAACAAATCAAGGAACATTGCTAGCACAGATTTAGGTCTGATCTATACTGGTGGATGAAATTAGAACTGCTCAGGAAACAGACATCCAAATCCAACGGATTAGAGATAAACTAAAGCAATGTGTGGATGAGGAGTATTATGTAGACAGTGAAAACCTCCTGAGAAAGAAAGGCAAAATTATTGTTCCTCTAATTCCTGAGTTGAGAAACTCATTGTTAGAAAAAGCTCATGCCACATCCTATACTATTCACCCTGAAATTACTAAGATGTACCATGATCTAAAAGATCTCTATTCGTGGGATGGTATGAAAATGGATGTAGCGGAGTTTGTTGCTAAATGTCTTACTTGTCAGCAAGTCAAAATAGAGCATCAGATACCAGCAGCGAAACTTCAAAGTTTGGATGTCCTTGAATGGAAATGGGAGAAGATTACTATGGACTTTATAACTGGGCTTCCTCGTACCTCGAAAGGGTATGATTCAATTTAGGTGATTGTAGACAGGTTGACGAAATGCGCATATTTTCTGCCTGTAAAGACTAATTATTCAGCAGCTCAGTATGCCAGGCTGTATTTGGATAAGATAGTGTCATTACATTGAATACCTGTCTCAATAATCTCTGATCGAGGTTCTCAATTTACATCCAAGTTTTGGCAATCATTCCAAGAAGTCTTGGGTTCTCAGTTACGTTTTAGTACAGCTTTCCACCCTCAAACAGATGGACAATCGGAACGAACTATTCAAACCTTGGAGGATATGTTACAAGCTTGTGTGGTAGATTTTAAAGGTAGTTGGGACCAGTATTTGCTACTTATAGAGTTTGCCTATAACAATAGCTATCAGACAAGTATTCAGATGGCTCCTTTTGAAGCCTTATATGGTCGGAAATGTAGGTCACCAGTGGGATGGTTCGAAACATGAGAACAAAAGTTGCTTGGACATGACTTGGTACAAGATGCGGTGGAAAATGTGAAGTTGATTAGAGAAATGATGAAAACATCTCAAAGTTACCATAAAAGTTATGCGGATCACCGGAGAAAAGATTTGGAGTTTCAAGTAGGTGATTCAGTGTTTTTAAAGGTATCTCTTTTTAAATGAGTTATGAGATTTGGCAAAAGAGGTAAGCTTAGCCCTAGATATATCGAGCCTTTTCAAATACTTCGCAAATTTTGAGGTAGAGCATATGAGTTAGCACTTTCACCTAATATTGATAAGATACATCTGGTGTTTCATGTGTCCATGTTACGGAAATACTTATACGATGAATCTTATGTTTTAGAACCTTAAACATTAGATATTTGTCAAGATCTATCCTATTTGGAATAGCCAGTAGCTATAATGGGGAGAGAGACGATAAAGTTATGATCGAGATGGATCCCCTCAGTTAAAGTGGTTTGGCAACACCACAAGGGTCAAAAGACAACTTGGGAGCTAGAAGCTTTCATGAAAGAACAATATCCTCATTTATTTGCAGAAGGTATGTTTCTTATATTTTAAGCATTTTGATTCGAGGACGAATCATTTTAAGGGGGAGAATTTGTAACGACTTTAATTTCATAACTCGATTAAAGTAGTAATTTAGTGATTGGGATTAAATTATTCCGAGAGGTAGCGAATAAATTTGGTGATGGAATAAAGGCCTGATTTTAGTCGCAGTGTTTATAATATTTGAGTTAAATCCTTAGGTCCGATAAGGATTATAAGAGTTGGATCAATACCATTATGTTTTTTATTTTGAAAAGAATACCATTATGTTTAATACATACTTATTTGTACCTAAATTTGTGGAAATTTGTTAACAAGGCTTGAAACCATTTGTCAAAACTCATCAACAAATGTCCACCATGCATGTTTCTTGTATATAAAAAAAAAAAAAACCCCCCACAACCCACGTTTTTTCCTTCTCTTCATTCATTCTTCTTCTTATCTCCATAGCAAAGAAACTCCAAGCCTTATTCTAGAAAATTTTCCACCATTCCCACCAAGTTATAGAGCTCTAAAACCACATGCAAGCTTGAAAGTGTGATAATGGAGCTTATAGAATTCTACTTGTGAAGAAACAATTTGATTCAAGGTGAGAAAGGCAAAAACCCAAATCTTGAATTACTAAGTTTGATGATTTAATGCTTGAAGAATGTTATTGGCTTGAGTTTAATGATGAATACATGGTTTTGAGTTAAGGAATTGGAGATTTGTGGAATCCCCCAAATTTTGAAATCCCTAAATGTGAAATTGAGTTGGGGTTTATAAATAGTTGTATGATGGTGTAATTGATGTTATGTTGTATATTTGTTATGGTTATAACTTGGTTATGAGGTGGTGTTAAAGAGTGAAATTGATGTTAAGTGGTTTATTTGTTATGATTGTAGCTTTTATGGTGTTGAGGAAATGGTGTATGAAGTGAAATTGAAAATCTGGGTCATGGAAACTGTCCCGCATCGCGATGCCCAAGATCGTGCGTCGCGACACGTGAAACAGAATGGTTACTGGTTTCATTTTGGATGCACATTGACCAGCGTAAACACACATGTATAACGCAAGCGCACGTATCGTTCAAGTAGTATAAAATATCGATCCCACGAGGACTTAATTCTTACCGTTGTTATTAATTATTGATACTATTTATTTACAAGTATCTAATTATAGGGAGAAGGGAATTGATTGCTTTTGGTTGGTTGAATGTGGTTTTGCAAATAAAATAAAAACAGACTCAAAAGAAAATACTAAGGAAAATAAAATCCTAGACTCAAGGATCTAGGGTCGTGACTCCACACAATATTATTATAAGATGAATTGATTCTCTTATCTATGTGTAATAAATCAGTTTGCTAACCTGGAACACGAAAATATGTAAAAGCCTCTGTCGATGGTCAGACGCAAATACCCAGTATAACCCAATTGAACCATATGCATATGTCAACCAAATTACCTGGATTCATTAAGATTAAGTTCCAATTATGGCTACCCCCCCGCCCGACA